>JAVJIF010023742.1:0-49581 GCA_038442645.1 Agave tequilana
ATTACCAAGATACCTATAAAGAGTCTCGTGAGGAATCTCCTATGTGACTCCAAGGCACTATCTGATAATACGGTAGCTCGGATCTCCAACCTGGGCATGCAAACCCAGGGTCGTCAGAAAGCGACCTAATTAGTGGTAAAATGAAGGAGGCAGTAATATATACAATAGTAATACAAGCACGATAATAATATGTAATACTTGATGTTGTACTAGTGATACCATAAAAATAAGTATATAATAAGCAGTAGAAATATATAAACATGTAAGCAGTAAATATATAAGTAGGTCATATTTAATACCATTACTACCTACCGGTTATCATCAGGTCAGGTCTATAGTCGTATCCAGTTTATATAATATAAAATGTTATCTAGTGGTGACGTGATAGACGTGTACATGCAAATAGGCCTATGCAGTGTAATCACTATACGGGGACGTTATGGCGACGTACATACGCAGGGCGGAAAAACCCTCACGTACGTACGTCGCCATAACGTCCCCGTACCTGCGGGATCGGGGCGTTACACTTAAACTTCCCAAATATAACTAGAAACTATGTAATACTACTCTCAGCTTTTAAAAATAATATTTTCTAACCGTTGGGCCTTATTAAGCTCTTATAAGGCCTAGTTTAGGCCAATCGGACTGAAAGTTAGACTTTTTTTCAAACTTCCCAATGAAGACTATAAATAAGGTTAATTAGTAGTGATTATACATAAAAATATGTAATTCGACTCTCTGCTCCTTAAAAGCATATTTTTCTTGCTGTTTGGGCCCTATTCGGCACTATAAGGCCTACTCACAGGCTAATCGGAGCTGAAAGTTTGACATCTGGTGAAACTTCTTAATAAAGACAAAAATTAAGGTTAATTAGTCACATCTGTACATAAAAAACTATGTAAACACTACTCCAGGCTCTTAAAAACTCATGTTTTCTCCTTGTTTGGGCCCAATTCGGCTCTTTTAAGCCTAATTAAGGCCATATATAGATGAAATTTTGATTTAACACAAGAATTAAGGTTAATAAGTAGTATTATACATAAAAACAATGTAATTCTACTTCCGGCACTTGAAAACCACGTTTTCTTATCGTTTGAGGCCCTAGTCAGCTCTCTTAAGGCCTACAACAGGTTAATCGTGGCTGAAAGTTTGACTTTTACTGAAACTTTCCAAATATAACTAGAAATAAGGTTAATTGGCAGTACTTATACATAGAAACTATGAATACTACTCTCGGCTCTTGAAAACAAAAAGTTTTTCTCACCGTTTGGGCCCTACTCGGCTCTTATAAAGCCTAGTTTAGCCCAATCGGGGCTGAAAGTTAGACTTTTGGTTAACTTCTCAATTAAGACTTCAAATAAGGTTATTTAGTAGTAATTGTATATAGAACTATGTAATACTACTCACGGCTCCTGAAACTCACGTTTTCTGCCTTTTGGGACCAATTAGGCTCTTATAAGGCCTAATTCAGGCCAAACGAGGATGAAAGTTTGACTATTGATTAAACTTCCCAACTAAGCTAAAAAAATATGGTTTATTAGTATTATTTTCATAGAATCTATGTAATATTACTCTCGGCACTTGAAAATAACATTTTCTCACTGATGGGGCCCAATTCGGCTCTTATAAGACCTAATTCAAGTTAATCAGGGCTAAAAATTAGAGTTTTGGTCAAACTTCCCAATTAAGTCATGAAATTTAGTTAATTAGTTGTAATTGTATATAAAAATAATGTAATTCTACTCCTGGCTCTTGAAAAGCATATTTTCTAACAGATTGGGCCCAATTCGGCTCTTATAAGGTCTAGCTCAGGCCAAGCAGGGCTCAAAGTTTAACTATGTGTCAAACTTCTCAATTAATGTAGAAATAAGGTTATTAATATTATTTGTTCATATAAATAATGTAAGCTCTCGGCTCTTAAAAAGCATATTTCTCAAAGTTTGGGCCCAATTCGGATCTTATAAGGCCTAATTCAAGCACTCGGGGCTTAAAGTTTGACTTTTGATAAAGCTTCCTAATTAAGACTGGAAATAAGGTTAATTAGTTTTAATTATGCATAGAAACTTTGTATCTACTTTCAGCTCTCTGAAAAGCACATTTTCTCCAGTTTGGGCCTTATTCGCTCGTATAAGGCCTTGTTTAGGCCAATCGGGGCTAAAAGTTTATCTTCTGGTCAAACTTCCCAATTAAGGCTAGAATAAGGTTAATTAGTAGTATTTGTACATAAAAACTTGTAATACTACTCTCGGATTTGAAACTCATGTTTTCATGTTATTTGGGCTCAATTCGGTTCTTTTAAGGCATAATTCTGGCCAAGCGGGGCTGAAAGTTTGACTTTTCGTCAAACCTCCCAAGGAACACATGATTAAGATTAATTAGTAGTATTTGTATATAAAACTACGTAATTCTTCTCCGGTACTTGAAACAATGTTTTCTCGCCGTTTTGGCCCTATTCGACTCTCATAAGGCTTACTTCAGGCCAATCGGCGCTGAAAGTTTGGCTTTCAGTCAAACTTCCCAAATATGACTAGAAATAAGAATATTATTAGTATTTGTACATAAAAATAATGTAATACTACTCTCGGTTCTTGAAAATCACGTTTCTCCTCGTTATGTATTCTGCTTTTATACTCCTACTTCAGGCCAATTGAAGCTGAAGTTTGACTTTGGTCAAACTTTCCAATTAAGACTTAAAATAAGGTTAATTAGTTTTAATTGTACATAGAAATTATGTAATACTACTTTTGACTCTTGAAACTCACGTTTTCTCCTCTTTTTGGGCCTAATTCGGCTCTTATAAGCCCTAGTTCAGGGCAGTCTGGGCTAAAAGTTTCACTATTTGTCAAACTTCCCAAATAACATAAGAAATAATATTTATTAGTATTATTTGTTTATATAATCTATGTAATGCTACGCCGAGTTCTTGAAAACCATATTTCTCACCATTTGGGCCCATTCGGCTCGTATAAGGCCTAGTTCAGGCCAAACGGGGCTGAAAATTTGATATTAGTGAAACTCCCAATTAACCTAAGAAATAAGGTTAATAGTATTATTTTTCATAGAACTATGTAATTCTACTCATGACTCCTGAAAAGCTCGTTTTCTCACTGTTTGGGCCCTTATTCGGCTCTTATAAGGCCTAATTCAAGCCACTCGGGGCTTAAAGTTTGACTTTTGGTCAAAACCCCATTAAGACTTGAAATTATGCTAATTAGTTGAAATTGTGCATAGAACTATGTTATTCTATTCGTGGCTCTTGAAAAACACGTTTTCTCACTGCTTAGGCCCTACTCAGCTCTTATAAGGCCTAGATCTGGCTAATCAGGGCTGAAAGTATGACTTCCTATAAAACTTCCAAATTAAGATTAAAAATAAGGTTAATTAGTAATATTTGTAAATAAAAACTATGTAATATAACTCTCAGATTTTGAAACTCACATTTTCTCCCTCTTTGGGCCCAAATCGACTCCTTTAGGCTAAATCAGGCCAAAGGGGCTGAAAGTTTAACTAATCAAACTTTCCAATTAACACAGAATTAAGATTAAATAGTAGCATGTGTACAAAAACTATGTAATTCAACTCCCGATACTTGAAAACCACGTCTTCTCATAGTTTGGGCCCTATTCGACTCTCATAAGGCCCATTTCAGGTCAATCAGGGCTAAAATTTTGACCTTTGGTCAAATATGGCAAGAAATAAGGTTAATTAAGTAGTTGTTGTACATAGAAACTATGTAATACTACTCCCAGCGCTTAAAAACCATGTTTTCTCCTTACTATGGCCCTACTGGCTCTTATAAGTTCTAGTTCAGGCCAATAGGGGCAAAAAGTTTGACTTTTAGACATATTTCTAATTAAGACTTGAAATACGGTTAATTAGTTGTAATTATACATAGAAACTATGTAATACTACTCCCGACTCTTGAAACCTATGTATTCTCACTTTTTGGGCCTAATTCGGTTCAAATAAGGCCTAGTTTAGGGCAGTAGGGGATGAAAGTTTGATTACTGGTCAAACTTCCTAATTAACCAAAAAAATAAGGTTTATTTTTTTCATAGAATCTATGTAATACTACGCCCGGCCCTTAAAACAACATTTTCTAACAGTTTGGACCTAATTCGGCTCTTATAAAGCCTAGTTCAAGCCAATCGAGGCTGAAAGTTGGATTTTTGGTAAGTTTCCCAATTAAGACAAGAAATAAGGTAATTTGTTATAATTGTAGATAGAAGCTATGTAATTTTACTCCTAGATCTTAAAAACCCCGTTTTGACCCTATTCGGCTCTAATAAGTCCTAATTTAGCTCAATCGAGGCTGAAGGTTCGACTTTCATCAAATTTCCCAATTATGACTTGAAATAAGATTAATTAGTTTTAATTGTACATAGAAACTATGTAATTCTACTCCCGCTTTTGAAAAACCTGTTTTCTCCTCATTTTGACCCTATTCGGCTCTTATAAGTCCAAGTTGAGGCCATTCGGGGTTGAAAGTTTGACTTTTGATCAAACTTCTTATTAAGATTGAAATAAGATTAATTAGTTGTAATTGTACTTAAAAACTATATATTTCTACTACCGGCTCTTGAAAAGCACGTTTTCCCACTGTTAGAGCCCAACTCGGCTCTAATAAGACCTAGTTCTTGTCTAGATTTTTCAACATTATATCACCCCCTCTAGTGTTTGTGTTGTCATATTTTTAGATCCTACAGAAACTATGTAATAATACTCCTAATAAAAACTATGTTTTCTCACCGTTTGAGCCCTATTCATCTCGCATAAGGCCTAATTCAGGCCAATCAGGCTTGAAAGTTTAAGTTTTGTTCAAACTACCTAATTAAGACTAGAAATAAGGTTAATTTTTAGTAATTGTATATATAAATCATATAATACTGCTCCCGACTCTTGAAAACCACGTTTTCTCCTCAATTTTTCTCTATTCGGCTCTACTTAGTTCTTGTTCAGCCCAATCGGGGCAGAAAGCTTGATTATTAGTCAAACATTCTAATTGACACAAAAAATAAAGTTAATTAGTAATATTTTCATTAAACTTCCCTATTAAGTCTTAAAATAAGATTAATTATTTATAATTGTATATAGAAACTATATAATACTACTCTCGGCTCTTGAAACTCACGTTTTCTCCTGTTTGGGCCCAATTTGACTTTTATAAGGCCTACTTCAGTACAATCGGGGTTGAAAGTTTGACTATTGGTCAAACTTCACAATTAAACTAAGAAAAAGGTTTATTAGTACTATTTGCTTATAGAAACTATGTGATACTACTCCCGACTCTTGAAAATCATGTTTTCTCACCGTTTCAGCCCAATTCGGCTCTTATAAGGCTTAATGCAAGCCAATCGGGGCTGAAAGTTTGGCTTTTTATCAAATTTCCCACCTAGTCTGTAAATAAGATTAATTAGTACAATTGTACATAAAAACTATGTAATACTACTCCCCCGCTCTTGAAACTCACGTTTTCACCCTGTTTGGGCCTAATTCGGATCTTATAAGGCCTAGCTCAGGGCGTCCGAGGCTGAAAATTTGACTATTGCAAAAGTCTCCAATTGACAAAAGAAATTAGGTTAATTAGTAATATTTATACATAAAAACTTTGTAATACTACTCTCGGCTCTTGAAAACTATATTTTCCCACCGTTTGGGCCCTATTCGGCTCTTATATAAAGCCTAGTTCAGGCCAATCGAGGTTGAAAGTTTGATTTATGGTCAAACTTTTTAATTAACACAAAAAATAAGGTTAACTAATATTATTTGTTCATAGAAAATATGTAATACTACAGTCGGCTCTTGAAAACAATGTTTTCTCACCGTTGGGCCTAATTCGGCTGTTATAAGGCATAATTCAAGCCAATCGGAGTGGAAAGTTGGACTTTTGATAAAACTTACCAACTAAGATTAGAAATATTGTTAATTAGTTGTAATTGTATATAGAAACTACATAATTCTATTCCCGGCTATTGAAAATCTCATTTCACCCCATTTTTACCCTATTCAGCGCTTATAAGCCGTGGTTCAGGCTAATCGGGGCTGAAAGTTTGACTTTTTGTCAAACTTCTTAATTAAGACTGGAAATAAGATTAATTAGTAGTAATTGTGCATAGGAACTATGTAATACTGCTCCCGACACTTAAAACTCACGTTTTTCCCCTGTATGGGCCCACTTCAGTTTTATAGGCCTAGTTCAGCCCAATATAGGGGCTAAAAGTTTGATTTGGCCAAACTTTCCAATAAAGACTAAAAAATAATGCTAATTAGTAGTATTTGTATCTAAAAACTATGTAATTCTACTCCCGAATCTTGAAAATCTCGTTTTCACCTCATTTTGACCCATTTGGCTCTTATAAGAACAGTTTACGCCAGTCGGGGGTGAAAGTTTAAGTTTTATTTAAACTTCTCAATTAAATCTTGAAATACAGTTAATTAGTAGAATTGTACATCGAAACTATGACATACTACTGCCGGCTCTTGAAACTCAAGTTTTCACCCTGTTTGAGCCAATTCGACTCTTATAAGGCCTACTTCAGGGCAAAATCAGGGCTGAAAGTTTGTCTATTATCGAACTTTCCTAATAACATAATAATTTAGGTTAATTGGTAATATTTGTACATAAAAAACTATATAATACTACTCTCGGCTTTTGAAAATCACGTTTTCCCATCGTTTGGGCCTATTTGGCTCTACTGTGGAACTTCCCAAATTTGTCTATTGTAGAACTTCCCAAATAACAGAAGAAATTAGTTTAATTAGTAATAGTGGTACATAAAAACTATGTAATATTACTACTCTCGGCTTTTGGGAATCATGTTCTATATAAGGCCTAGTTCAGACCAATCATGACTGAAGCTATGATTATTAGTCAAACTTCACAATTAACACAAGAAATAAGGTTAACTAGTGGTATTACATAGAAACTATAAAATACTGCTCCCAGCTCTTGAAAATCACATTTTCTCACCGTTTGGGCCCTATTCGCTCTTATAAGGCCTAGTTTAGACTAATCGGGGCTGAAGTTGGACTTTTTCAAATTTCCTAATTAAGACTATAAATAAGGTTAATTAGTAGTAACTACATTTAGAAAGTATGTAATACTACTCTCGGCTCTTGAAACTCACATTTTCACCCTGTCTAGGCCCAATTCGGCTCTTATTATGCCTAACTTAGGCCAATCAGGGCTGAAAGTTTGTGTATTGGTCAAACTTCCCAATTAACCTAAGAAATAAGGTTAATTAGTATTACTTATTCATAAAAACTATGTAATTAATACTCTCGTCTCTTGAAAATCATGTTTCTCACTGTTTAAACCTAATGCGGCTCTTAATAGGCCTAGTTCAAGCCAATCGGAGTTCAAACTTTGACTTTTGGTTAAATTTCTCAAATATTACTAGAAATAAGGTTAATTAGTAGTTCTTGCACATAGAAACTATGTAATACTACTCTCGGTTCTTGAAACTCATATTTTCACTCTGTTTGGGCACAATTCGGCAAGTAATAGGCCTAGTTCAAGCCAATCAGGGCTGGACGTTTGAATCTTGGTTATACTTCCTGAATAAAACTTTAAATATGATTAATTATTTATAATTATACATAGAAACTATGTTATTCTACTATTGGCTCTTGAAAATCACGTTTTCTCGCCCTTTGGGCCCAATTAGCCTTATAAAGACCTAGTTCAGGCCAGCTGGGGCTGAAAGTTTGACTTTAGTTAAACTTCTCAATTAAGATTATAAATAAGGTAAATTAGTATAATTGTACATAAAAACTATGTAATACTACTCTCAGCTCTTGAAGCTCAACTTTTCTCCCTATTTGGGCCCAATTTGGCTCTTATAAGGCCTAGTTCAAGGCAATCGGGGCTGATAGTTTGACTATTATTCTACTTCCCAATTAACAAAAGAAATAAAGTTAATTAGTAATATTCATACACAAAACTATGTAATACTACTCCCGGCTCTTGAAAACCTCATTTTCTTACTGTTGGGCCCTATTTGGCTCTTATAAGGCATAATTCAGACGAATCGAGGCTGAAAGTTTGAAATTTGGTCAAACTTCTTAATTAATCAAAAAAATATGGTTAATTAGTATTATTTGTTCATAGAATCTATGTAATACTATGCCCAATTCTTGAAACCATGTTTTCTCCCTGTATGGCCAATTCGGCTCTTATATAAAACCTAGTTCAAGCTAATCGGGGCTGAAAGTTTGACATTGGTCAAAATTCCTAATTAAAACTTAAAATATGGTTAATTAGTTTAATTGTACATAGAAACTATGTAATTCTACTCTGACTCTTGAAAAACATATTTTCTCCCTGTTTTGACCCTAATTCGGCTTCTATAAGTCCTAGTTGAGGCCAATCACGGTTGAAAGTTTTACTTTTGTTAAACTTCCCAATTAAAACTTGAAATAAGGTTAATTTGAAGTAATTGTACATGGAAACTATGTAACACTGCTCTCGGCTCTTGAAAACCATATTTTCTCCTCGTTTTGTCCTATTCGGCTCTCATAAGTCTTTGTTCAGGCTCATCTCAGGGCTGAAAGTTTGATTTTTAGTCAAACTTCCCACTTAGCACAAGAAATAAGGTTAGTTAGTAGTATTTGTACATAGAAGCTATGTAATACTACTCCCGATTCATGAAAACCATATTTTCTAACCGTTTAGGCCCTATTGGGCTCTCATAAGGCTTGGCGGCCAATCGGCCTGAAAGTTTGGATTTTGGTCAAATTTCTCAGTTAAGACTAGAAATAAGGTTAATTAGTAGTAATTTTACATAGAAAACTATGTAATACAACTCCCGTCTCTTGAAACTCATGTTTTCTCCCTGTTTTGGCTCAATTCGGCTATGTGAGGCCCGTAATGCCAATAGGGGCTGATAGTTTGACTATTGGTCAAACTTCCTAATTAACAAAATAAATAAGGTTAATTAATAGTAATTGTTTATACAAACTATAATACTACTCTTGGCTCTTGAGACTCAGGTTTTTCTCCCTATTTAACCAAATTTAGCTCTTATGAGGCCTAGTTCCGCCCAATCGGGCTGAAAGTTTGACTTTTGGTCAAACTTTCCAATTAAGACTAGAAATAAGGTTATTTGTCTATAAAACCTATGCAATATGACTCGCAGCTATGAAAAACTATGTTTTCACCCCTTTATGGCCCTATTCGGCTATTGTAAGTCCTAATTCAAGCTAATCGGGGCTAAAAATTTGACTTTTGGTCAAACTTCTTAATTAAGTTTGAAATAAGGTTATTTGTTGTAATTGTAAATAGAAACAATGTAATTTTACTCGTGGTTCTTGAAAATCACATTTTCTAGGTTTGGGCTATATTTTGCTCTTATAAAGCATATTTCACACTAATCAGGGCTGAAAGTTTGACTTTTGGTCAAACTTCAAAATTAAGACTCGAAGTAAAGTTAATGAGTAATAATTGTATATAGAAACTATGTAATATTACTCTTTGCTATTGAAAACCATGTTTTCTCCTTGTTTTTACCCTATTCGGTTCATATAAGGCCTAGCAGGCCAATCGGGGCTGAAAGTATGACTATTAGTCATAACATTCAATTAACACAAGAACTAAGGGTAAATAGTAGTATTTATACATAGAAACTATGTAACACTACTCCCGGCTCTTGAAAACCACGTTTTCTCACCGTTTGGGCCCTATTTGTCTCTCATAAGGCCCAGTTTAGGCCAATCGGGCCTGAAAGTTTTAGTTTTAGTTAAAACTTTCCAATTAAGATTAGAAATAAGATTAAATTGTAGTAATTGTACATAGAAACTATGTAATACTACTTGCGGTACTTAAAAACCTTGTTTTCTCTTCGTTTTGGCCCTATTCGGTTTTTATAAGTCCTTATTCAAGCCAATTGGGCCTGAAAGTTGATTATTGTCAACTTCCCAATTAACAAAAGAAATAAGATTAATTAGTAGTATTTGTATATAGAAACTATGTAATACTACTCCCGGACCTTGAAAATCACGTTTTCTAACCATTTGGACCCTATTCGGCTCTCATAAGGCCTCGCTCAGGCCAATCGGGCTTGAAAGTTTTGACTTCTGGCAAACTTCACAATTAATACTAGAAATAAGGCTAATTAGTAGTAATTGTATATATAAACTATGTAATACTACTATCGTCTCTTGAAACTCACATTTTCGTCCTTTTTTGTCCGACTCGGCTCTTATGAGGCCTTGTTCATGCCAATGAGGCTGACAATTTGATTATTGGTCAAACTTCCCAATTAATACAAGAAATAAGGTTAATTAGTTGTATTTGTACATAAAAACTATGTAATACTACTCTAGGATCTTGAGAACCATGTTATCTACTCGTTTGGGCCCAATTTCAACTCTTATAAGGCTCAGTTCAGGGCTATCGAGGGCTGAAACTTTGACTATTGGTCAGCCTTCCTAATTAACACAAGAAATAATGTTAATTGTACATAAAAACTATGCAATAACTACTCCCGGCTCTTCGAAACCACGTTTTCTTCTTATTTGGGCCCAATTCGACTCTTATAAGGACTTGTTTAGGGCAGAGGCCAATCGAGGCTATAAATTTGACTTTTGTCAAATATTTTAATTAAGACTTGAAATAAGGTTAATTAGTTATAATTGTATACATAAACTATGTAATATTACTCTCGGCTCTTGAAACTCATGTTTTCTCCCTTTTGGGCAAAATTTGGCACTTATAAAACCTAGTTTAGGGTAGTCGGGGCTGAAAATTTGACTATTGGTTAAACTTCACAATTAACCTAAAAAATAAGATTTATTAGTATTATTTATTCATGGAATCTATGTAATACTATGCCCGACTCTTGAAAACCATGTTTTTTTCCGGTTGGGCTCAATTAGGCTCTTATAAAGCCTAGTTCAGCCAATTGGGGTTGAAAGTTTGACTTTTGGTCAAACTTTCCAATTAAGACCAAAAATGAGGTAAATTTATTGTGATTGTACATAGAAATTATGTAATTCTACTTCCGGCTCTTGAAAAACCCGTAAACTCTCCCCATTTTGACTTTATTAGGCTCTTATAATTGAGGTCAATCGGGTCTAAAAGTTTGACTTTTGATCAAACTTCTCAGTTAAGACTTTAATATTGTTAATTAATTGTATTTGTATATTAAAACTATGTAATCCTATTACCAGCTCTTTAAAGGCATGTTTTTCTCACTGTTTGGGCCCAATTAGGTCCTTATAAGGCTTGTTCAGGCCAATCTGGACTGAAAGTTTGACTTCTGGTCAAACTTCTTAATTAAGAAAAGAAATAAGATTAATTAATAGTATTTGTATATAAAACTATGTAATACAACTCATGACTCTTGAAACTCATATTTCCTCTCTTTGGGCCCAATTCGGTTTTTTTAGGGCCTAGTTCAGAAAACGGGGTTGAAAATTTGACATTTGGTCAAACTATTCAATGAAGACTTTAAATAAGGTTAATAGTTGTAATTGTACATACAAACTATGTAATTCTACTCCGGGCTCTTGAAAAGCACGTTTTCTCCCTCTTCTGGTCTAATTCGACTCTTAAAAGGCCTAGTTCAGGCCAATCGGGCTAAAAGTTTGACTTCTAGTCAAATTTCTCAATTAAGAATAGAAATGATGTTAATTGTACATACAAACTATGTAATACTACTCTCGGCACTTGAAACTCTCGTTTTCTCCCTGTTTGGGTCTATTTCGGCTCTTTTAAGACCTAAATCAGGGCAAACGGGGCAGAATTTTTTACTATTGTTAAACTTTCCAATTAACACAAGAATTAAGGTTAATTAGTGGCATTTGAACAGAAAGACTTGTAATTCTACTCCCGGTACTTGAAAACCACTTTTTCTCACTGTTTGGGCTATATTCCGCTCTTATAAGGTCTAAATCAGGCCAATTAGGGCTGAAGTTTGATTTTTGCTTAAACTTCTCAAATATAACTAAAAACTATGTAATACTACTCTCAGATCTTGAAAATAACATTTTCTAATTGTTTGGGACTTATTAAGCTCTTATAAGGCCTAGTTTAGGCCAATCAGGACTGAAAGTTAGACTTTTTTCAAACTTCCCAATTAAGACTATAAATAAGTTTAATTAGTAGTGATTATAAATAAAAACTATGTAATTCGACTCTCTGCTCCAGAAAAGCACATCTTCTTACTGTTTGGGCCCTATTCGGCTCTTATAAGGCCTAGTTCAGGCCAATCGGAGCTGAAAGTTTGACATCTGGTGAAACTTCTCAATAAGACTAAAATTCAGGTTAATTAGTCATATTTGTACATAAAAAACTATGTAACACTACTCCAGACTCTTGAAACTCATGTTTTCTCCCTGTTTGGGCCCAAGTCGGCTCTTTTAAGGCCTAATTCAGGCCAAATAAGAATGAAATTTTGATTTAACACACGAATTAAGGTTAATTAGTAGTATTTATACAAAAAAACAATGTAATTCTACTCCCGGCACTTGAAAACCACGTTTTCTTATCGTTAATTAAGGTTAAAGTTTGAGTTTTGACCAAGCTTCCTAATTAAGACTTGAAATAAGGTTAATTAGTTTTAATTGTGCATAGAAACTATGTAATTCTACTCCCGGCTTTTGAAAATTATTTTCTAGAAGCAATTGTGCATAGAAACTTTGTATCTACTTTCAGCTCTTGAAAAGCACATTTTCTCCCTGTTTGGGCCTCATTCGCTCGTATAAGGCCTTGTTCAGGCTAATCGGGGCTGAAAGTTTATCTTCTGGTCAAACTTCCCAATTAAGGCTAGAATAGGGTTAATTAGTAGTATTTGTACATAAAAACTTGTAATACTACTCTCGGATCTTGAAACTCATGTTTTCATGTTGTTTGGGCTCAATTCGGTTCTTTTAAGGCATTATTCTGGCCAAGCAGGGCTGAAAGTTTGACTTTTGGTCAAACCTCTCAATTAACATATGATTAAGGTTAATTAGTAGTATTTGTATATAAAACTACGTAATTCTGCTCCCGGTACTTGAAAACCACGTTTTCTCGCCGTTTGGCCCTATTCGACTCTCATAAGGCTTAGTTCAGGCCAATCGGCGCTGAAAGTTTGGCTTTCAGTCAAACTTCCAAATATGACTAGAAATAAGAATAATTATTAGTACTTGTACGTAAAAATAATGTAATATCACTCTCGGTTCTTGAAAATCACGTTTTCTCCTCGTTATGTATTCTGCTTTTATAACTCCTAATTCAGGCTAATTGAGGCTGAAGTTTGACTTTTGGTCAAACTTTCCAATTAAGACTTGAAATAAGGCTAATTAGTTTTAATTGTACATAGAAATTATGTAATACTACTTCCGACTCTTGAAACTCACGTTTTCTCCCTTTTTGGGCCTAATTCGGCTCTTATAAGCCCTAGTTCAGTGCAGTCTTGGCTAAAAGTTTGACTATTTGTTAAACTTTCCAAATAACATAAGAAATATGATTTATTAGTATTATTTGTTCATATAATCTATGTAATACTACGCCGAGTTCTTGAAAACCATATTTTCTCACCGTTTGGGCCCAATTCAGCTCTTATAAGGCCTAGTTCAGGCCAAACGAGGCTGAAAATTTGACTAGTAGTTAAACTTCCCAATTAACCTAAGAAATAAGGTTTATTAGTATTATTTTTCAAAGAAACTATGTAATTCTACTCTTGACTCTTAAAAAGCTCATTTTCTCTCTGTTTGGACCCTATTCGGCTCTTATAAGGCCTAATTCAAGCCACTCGGGGCTTCAAGTTTGACTTTTGGTCAAACCCTATTAAGACTCGAAATTATGCTAATTAGTTGAAATTGTGCATAGAACTATGTAATTCTATTCTTGGCTCTTAAAAAACATGTTTTCTCACTGTTTTGGCCCTACTCAGCTCTTATAAGGCCTAGATCTGGTTAATCAGGGCTGAAAGTATGACTTCCTGTAAAACTTCCCAATTAAGATTAAAAATAAGATTAATTAGTAATATTTGTAAATAAAAACTATGTAATACAACTCTCAGATTTTGAAACTCACGTTTTCTCCCTCTTAGGGCCCAAGTCGACTCCTTTAAGGCTAAATCAGGCCAAAGGGGCTGAAAGTTTAACTATTAGTCAAACTTCCCAATTAACACAAGAATTAAGATTATATAGTAGCATATGTACAAAAAACTATGTAATTCTACTCCCGGTACTTGAAAACCACGTCTTCTCATAATTTTTGCCCTATTCGACTCTCATAAGGCCCATTTTCAGGTCAATCAGGGCTAAAATTTTGACTTTTGGTCAAACTTCCTAAATATGGCAAGAAATAAGGTTAATTAAGTAGTAGTTGTACATAGAAACTATGTAATACTACTCCCGGCTCTTGAAAACCATGTTTTCTCCTTGCTATGGCCCTACTTGGCACTTATAAGTCCAACTTCAGGCCAATTGGGGCTAAAAGTTTGACTTTTAGACAAATTTCCAATTAAGACTTGAAATATGGTTAATTAGTTGTAATTATACATAGAAATTATGT
Source organism: Agave tequilana (assembly GCA_038442645.1). NCBI lineage: Eukaryota > Viridiplantae > Streptophyta > Magnoliopsida > Asparagales > Asparagaceae > Agave > Agave tequilana. The sequence goes on from JAVJIF010023742.1 coordinate 14,504, forward strand.
AATACTACTCCCGATCCTTGAAACCTATGTATGCTCACATTTTGGGCCCATTTTTTGGCCCAATTCGGTTCAAATAAGGCCTAGTTCAGGGCAGTAGGGGCTGAAAGTTTAATTACTGGTCAAACTTCCTAATTAACCAAAAAAATAAGGTTTATTAGTACTATTTGTTCATAGAATCTATGTAATATTACGCCCGGGCCTTGAAAACAACGTTTTCTAACAGTTTGGATCTAATTCGGCTCATATAAAGCCTATTTCAAGCCAATCGAGGCTGAAAGTTGGATTTTTGGTAAGTTTCCCAATTAAGACAAGAAATAAGGAAATTTGTTGTAATTGTACATAGAAGCTATGTAATTTTACTCCTGGATCTTGAAAACCCCGTTTTGACCCTACTCGGCTCTAATAAGTCCTAGTTCAGCCTAATCGAGGCTGAAGGTTCGACTTTTCATCAAATTTCCCAATTAAGACTAGAAATAAGATTAATTAGTTTTAATTGACATAGAAACTATGTAATTCTACTCCCGGCTTTTGAAAAACCTGTTTTCTCCTCGTTTTGACCTTATTCGGCTCTTATAAGTCCAAGTTGAGGTCATTAGGGGTTGAAAGTTTGACTTTTGATTAAACTTCTTAATTAAGACTTGAAATAAGTTTAATTAGCTATAATTGTACTTAGAAACTATGTATTCCTACTACCGGCTCTTGAAAAGCACGTTTTCTCACTGTTAGAGACCAACTCGGCTCTAATAAGACCTAGTTCTTGTCTAGATTTTTAAAAACATTATTCACCCCCTCTAGTGTTTGTGTTGTTATATTTTTAGATCCTACATAAACTTTGTAATACTACTCCTATCTCTTAAAAACTATGTTTTCTCACAGTTTGGGCCCTATTCGTCTCGCATAAGGCCTAATTCAGGCCAATCAGGGTTGAAAGTTTAAGTTTTATTCAAACCTCCTAATTAAGACTAGAAATAAGGTTAATTTGTAGTAATTGTATATATGAACCATATAATACTGCTACTGACTCTTGAAAACCACGTTTTCTCCTCGATTTTTCCCTATTCGGCTCTACTTAGTTCTTGTTCAGCCCAATCAGGGCTGAAAGCTTGATTATTAGTCAAACATTCTAATTGACACAAAAAATAAGGTTAATTTGTAATATTTTATATATAAACTATATAATACTACTCCCGGCCCTTGAAGACCACGTTTTCTCACCGTTTGGACCTATTCTGCTCTTATAAGGCCAGTTTTGGCCAACCAGGGCTAAAGCTAGGCTTCGGTCAAACTTTCAAACTTAAAACTATAAATAAGATTAATTAGTAGTAATTGTACATAGAAACTATGTAATACTACTCTCAGCTCTTAAAACTCACGTTTTCTCCCTTTTTGGGCCCAATTCAATTCTTATAAGGCCTACTTCAGGCCAATCGGTGCTGAAAATTTGTATATTGGACAAACATCCTAATTGACCTAAGAAATAAAATAAATTAGTATTATTTATTTATAAAAACTATGTAATACTACTCCGAACTCTTGAATTATTTGTTCATAGAAACTATGTAATACTACTGTCGGCTCTTGAAAACCATGTTTTCTCAACGTTTGGGCCTAATTCGGCTGTTATAAGGCCTAATTCAAGCCAATCGGAGTGGAAAGTTTGACTTTTGATAAAACTTACCAACTAAGAATAGAAATAATGTTAATTAGTTGTAATTGTATATAGAAACTATATAATTCTACTCCTAGCTCTTGAAAATCCCGTTTTCACCCCATTTTTACCCTATTCAGCTCTTATAAGTCGTGGTTCAAGCCAATCGGGGCTGAAAGTTTGACTTTTGGTCAAACTTCTTAATTAAGACTAGAAATAAGATTAATTAGTAGTAATTGTGCATAGGAACTATGTAATATTGCTCCCGACACTTAAACACACGTTTTTCTCCCTGTATGGGCCCAATTCAGTTCTTATAAGGCCTAGTTCAGCCCAATATCGGTGCTGAAAATTTGATTTTGGTCAAACTTTCCAATAAAGACTAAAAAATAATGCTAATTAGTTATATTTGTATCTCAAAACTATTTTGACCTTATTTGGCTCTTATAAGACCAGTTATGCAAGTCGGGGGTGAAAGTTTGATTTTTAGTTAAACTTTCCAATTAAATTTAGAAATACAGTTAATTAGTAGAATTGTACATGGAAACTATGATATACTACTGCCGGCTCTTGAAACTCAAGTTTTCACCCTGTTTGAGCCCAATTCGACTCTTATAAGGCCTCCTTCAGGGTAAAATCGGGGCTGAAAGTTTGTCTATTATCGAACTTTCCTAATAGCATAATAAATTAGGTTAATTGGTAATATTTGTACATAAAAACTATATAATACTACTCTCGGCTTTTGAAAATCATGTTTTCCCATCGTTTGGGCCTATTCGGCTCTACTGTGGAACTTCCCAAATTTGTCTATTGTTGAACTTCCCAAATAACACAAGAAATTAGTTTAATTAGTAATAGTGGTACATAAAAACTATGTAATACTACTCTCGGCTTTTGAAAATCATGTTCTTTATAAGGCCTAGTTCGGACCAATCATGACTGAAGCTATGACTATTAGTCAAACTTCACAATTAACACAAGAAATAAGGTTAACTAGTGGTATTTGTACATAGAAACTATAAAATACTGCTCCCAGCTCTTGAAAATCACATTTTCTCACCGTTTGGGCCCTATTCGCTCTTATAAGGCCTAGTTTAGACCAATCGGGGCTGAAGTTGGACTTTTTGTCAAATTTCCTAATTAAGACTATAAATAAGGTTAATTAGTAGTAACTACATTTAGAAAGTATGTAATACTACTCTCGGCTCTTGAAACTCACATTTTCACCCTGTCTAGGCCTAATTCGGCTCTTATTATGCCTAATTTAGGCCAATCAGGGGTGAAAGTTTGTGTATTGGTTAAACTTCCCAATTAACCTAAGAAATAAGGTTAATTAGTATTACTTATTCATAAAAACTATGTAATTAATACTCTCGTCTCTTAAAAATCAAGTTTCTCACTGTTTAAGCCTAATGCGGCTCTTAATAGGCCTAGTTCAAGCCAATCGGAGTTGAACCTTTGACTTTTGGTTAAACTTCCCAAATATTACTAGAAATAAGGTTAATTAGTAGTACTTGTACATAAAAACTATGTAATACTACTCTCGGCTCTTGAAACTCGTATTTTCACCCTATTTGGGCACAATTCGGCAAGTAATAGGCCTAGTTCAAGCCAATCAGGCCTGGACGTTTGAATCTTGGTTATACTTCCTAACTAAAACTTTAAATATGATTAGTTATTTATAATTATACATAGAAACTATGTTATTCTTCTACTGGCTCTTGAAAATCACGTTTTCTCGCCCTTTGGGCCCAATACAGCCTTATAAGACCTAGTTCCGGCCAGCTGGGGCTGAAAGTTTGACTTTTAGTTAAACTTCTCAATTAAGATTATAAATAAGGTTAATTAGTATAATTATACAAAAAACTATGTAATACTACTCTCGGCTCTTGAAGCTCAAGTTTTCTCTCTATTTGGGCCCAAGTTGGCTCTTATAAGGCCTAATTCAAAGCAATCGGGGCTGATAGTTTGACTATCATTCAACTTCCCAATTAACAAAGGAAATAAAGTTAATTAGTAATATTCATACACAAAAACTATGTAACACTACTCCCGGCTCTTGAAAACCTCATTTTCTTACTGTTTGGGCCCTATTTGGCTCTTATAAGGCCTAATTCAGACGAATCGGGGCTGAAAGTTTGAATTTCGGTCAAACTTCTTAATTAATCAAAGAAATATGGTTAATTAGTATTTTTTGTTCATAGAATCTATGTAATACTATGCCCAATTCTTGAAAACCATGTTTTCTCCCCGTTTGGCCAATTCGGCTCTTATATAAAACCTAGTTCAAGCTAATCGGGGCTGAAAGTTTGACTATTGGTCTAAATTCCTAATTAAAACTTAAAATATGGTTAATTAGTTTAATTGTACATAGAAACTATGTAATTATACTCTGACTCCTGAAAAACATGTTTTCTCCCAATTTTGACCCTAATTCGGCTTTTATAAGTCCTAGTTGAGGCCAATCGCGGTTGAAAGTTTTACTTTTTGTAAACTTCCCAATTAAAACTTGAAATAAGGTTAATTCATAGTAATTGTACATGGAAACTATGTAACACTGCTCCCGGCTCTTGAAAACCACGTTTTCTTCTCGTTTTGTCCTATTCGTCTCACATAAGTCCTTGTTCAGGCTCATTGGGGCTGAAAGTTTGATTTTTAGTCAAACATCCCACTTAGCGCAAGAAATAAGGTTAGTTAGTAGTATCTGCACATAGAAACTATGTAATACTACTCCCGACTCATGAAAACCATATTTTCTAACCGTTTAGGCCCTATTGGGCTCTCATAAGGCCTGGCGGCCAATCGGGCCTGAAAGTTTGGGTTTTGATCAAATTTCTCAGTTAAGACTAGAAATAAGGTTAATTAGTAGTAATTTTACACAGAAACTATGTAATACTACTCCCGTCTCTCGAAACTCATGTTTTCTCCCAGTTTGGGCCCAATTCGGCTCTGTGAGGCCTAGTTAATGCCAATAGGGGCTGATAGTTTGACTATTGGTCAAACTTTCCAATTAACAAAATAAATAAGGTTAATTAGTAATAATTGTTTATACAAACTATGTAATACTACTCCTGGCTCTTGAGACTCAGGTTTTCTCCTTATTTAGACCAATTTAGCTCTTATGAGGCCTAGTTCCATCCAATCGGGGTGAAAGTTTGACTTTTGGTCAAACTATCCAATTAAAACTAGAAATAAGGTTATTTGTCTATAAAAACTATGCAATACGACTCCCAGCTATGAAAAACTATGTTTTCACACTTTATGGCCCTATTCGGCTGTTGTAAGTCCTAATGCAGGCTAATTGGGGCTAAAAATTTGACTTTTGGTCAAACTTCCTAATTAAGATTTGAAATAAGGTTAATTTGTTGTAATTGTACATAGAAACTATGTAATTTTACTCGTGGCTCTTGAAAATCACATTTTCTCTCTGTTTGGGCTATGTTTTGCTCTTATAAAGCATAATTCACACTAATCGGGGCTGAAAATTTGACTTTTGGTCAAACTTTACAATTAAGACTCGAAGTAAAGTTAATGAGTAATAATTGTATATAGAAACTATGTAATATTACTCTTTGCTATTGAAAACCATGTTTTCTCCTTGTTTTTGCCATATTCGGCTTATATAAGCCCTAGAAGGCCAATCGGGGCTGAAAGTATGACTATTGGTCATAACATTCAATTAACACAAGAACTAAGGGTAAATAGTAGTATTTATACATAGAAACTTTGTAACACTACTCCCGGCTCTTGAAAACCACGTTTTCTCATCGTTTGGGCCCTATTTGTCTCTCATAAGGCCCAGTTTTGGCAATCGGGCCTGAAAGTTTGAGTTTTAGTTAAAATTCCCAATTAAGATTAGAAATAAGGTTATATTGTAGTAATTGTACATAAAAACTATGTAATACTACTCGCGGCTCTTAAAAACCTTGTTTTCTCTTCGTTTTGGCCCTATTCGGTTTTTATAAGTCCTTATTCAAGCCAGTCGGGTCTGAAAGTTGATTATTGGTCAGACTTCCAAATTAACAAAAGAAATAAGATTAATTAGTAGTATTTGTATATATAAACTATGTAATACTACTCCCGCCCTTAAAAAACCACGTTTTCTAACCATTTGGACCCTATTTGGCTCTCATAAGGCCCTGCTCTGGCCAATCAGGCTTGAAAGTTTGATTTTTGGTCAAACTTCTCAATTAATACTTGAAATAAGGCTAATTAATAGTAATTGTATATAGAAACTATGTAATACTACTCTCGTCTCTTGAAACTCACATTTTCGTCCTTTTTTTGTCCAACTCGGCTCTTATGAGGCCTAGTTCATGCCAATGAGGCTGACAATTTGATTATCGGTCAAACTTCCCAATTAACACAAGAAATTAGGTTAATTAGTTATATTTGTACATAAAAACTATGTAATACTACTCTAGGATCTTGAAAACCGTGTTATCTCCTCGTTTGGACCCAATTTCGGCTCTTATAAGGCCCAGTTCAGGGCTATTGAGTGCTGAAACTTTGACTATTGGTCAGCCTTCCTAATTAACACAAGAAATAAGGTTAATTATATATAAAAACTATGCAATACTACTCTTGGCTCTTGGAAACAACATTATCTTCTTTTTTGGGCCCAATTTGACTATTATAAGGACTTGTTCAGGGCAGAGGCCAATCGAGGCTGCAAATTTGACTTTTGGTCAAATATCCTAATTAAGACTTGAAATAAGGTTAATTAGTTATAATTGTACACATAAACTATGAAATATTACTCTCGGTTCTTGAAACTCACGTTTTCTTCCTTTTGGGCAAAATTTGGCTCTTATAAGACCTAGTTTAGGGCCTACTTCAGGCCAATCGGTGCTGAAAGTTTGTGTATTGGTCAAACTTCCTAATAACCTAAGAAATAAAGTAAATTAATATTATTTATTTATAGAAACTATGTAATACTACTCCCAACTCTTGAAAACCGTATTTGCTAACAGTTTGGCCTAATTTGACACTTATAAGGCCCAGTTCAAGCCAATCGGGGCTGAAAGTTTGAATTTAGTCAAACTTCCCAACTAAAAATAGAAATAAGATTAATTAGTTGTAATTATACATAAAAACTATGTAGTTCTACTCGAGGCTCTTGAAAAAAATCCTATTTTCTCCCCGGTTTGAGCCAATTTGACACTTATGAGCCCTAATTCAGGCCAATCAGGGCTGAAAGTTTGACTTATGATCAAACTTCTCGATTATGACTTTAAATAAGGTTAATTAGTTGTATAATTGTACATCAAAACTTTGTAATTCTAATCCCTGCTCTTGAATGGCACGTTCTTTCTATTTGGGCCCAATTCGGCTCTTTCAAGGCATAATGCAAGCCAGTTGGGGTTGAAAGTTTGACTTTTGATTAAACTTCTCAAATATCACTAGAAATAAGATTAATTAGTAGTACTTGTATATAGAAACTATGTAATACTACTCTCGACTCTTGAAGGCTCTTGGAAATCACGTTTTCTCCTCGTTGTGGCCATATTCGGCTCTTATAAGTCCTACTTCAGACCAATTGGAGCTGAAAGTTTGACTTTTCGTTAAACTTCCCAATTAAGTCTTAAAATAAGATTAATTATTTATAATTGTACATAGAAACTACATAATACTACTCTCGACTCTTGAAACTCACGTTTTCTCCCTGTTTGGGCTCAATTTGACTTTTATAAGGCCTACTTCAGTACAATCGGAGTTAAAAGTTTGACTATTGGTCAAACTTCGTAATTAACCAAAGAAATAAGGTTTATTAATACTATTTGCTTATAGAAACTATGTGATACTACTCCCGACTCTTGAAAATCATGTTTTCTCACCGTTTCGGCCCAATTCGGCTGTTATAAGGCTTAATTCGGATCTTATATGGCCTAGCTCAGGGCGACCGTGGCTGAAAGTTTGACTATTGCTAAACTCTCCCAATTGACACAAGAAATTAGGTTAATTAGTAATATTTATATATAAAAACTATGTAATACTACTCTTGACTCTTGAAAACCATATTTTCCCATCGTTTGGGCCCTATTCGGCTCTTATAAAGCCTAGTTCAGGCCAATCGAGGCTGAAAGTTTGATTTATGGTTAAATTTTCCAATTAACACAAAAAATAAGGTTAAATAGTATTATTTGTTCATAGAAACTACGTAATACTACTGTCGGCTGTTGAAAACCATGTTTTCTCACCGTTTGGACCTAATTCGGCTGTTATAAGGCATAATTCAAGCCTATCGGAGTGGAAAGTTTTACTTTTGATAAAACTTATCAACTAAGAGTAGAAATAATGTTAATTAGTTGTAATTGTATATGGAAACTATATAATTCCACTCCCAGCTATTAAAAGTCCCGTTTTCACCCCATTTTTACGCTATTCAGCTCTTATAAGTCGTGGTTCAGGCCAATCGGGGCTGAAAGTTTGAATTTTGGTCAAACTTCTTAATTAAGACTAGAAATAAGATTAATTAATAGTAATTGTGCATAGGAACTATGTAATACTGCTCCCGACACTTAAAACTCACGTTTTCTCCCTGTATGGGCCCAATTCAGTTCTTATAAGGCCTAGTTCAGCCCAATATCGAGGCTGAAAGTTTTATTTTGGTCAAACTTTCCAATAAAGACTAAAAAATAATGCTAATTAGTTGTATTTGTATCTCAAAACTATGTTATTCTACTCCCGGATCATGAAAATCCCGTTTTCATCCCATTTTGACCATATTTGGCTCTTATAAGACCAGTTTGCGCCAGTCGGGGGTGAAAATTTGACTTTTAGTTAAACTTCCCAATTAAATCTAGAAATACAGTTAATTAGTAGAATTGTACATGGAAACTATGACATACTACTGCCGGCTCTTGAAACTCAAGTTTTCACCCTGTTTGAGCCCAATTCGACTCTTATAAGGCCTACTTCAGGGCAAAATCGGGGCTGAAAGTTTGTCTATTATCGAACGTTCCTAATAACATAATAAATTAGGTTAATTGGTAATATTTGTACATAAAAACTATATAATACTACTCTCGGCTTTTGAAAATCACGTTTTCCCATCGTTTGGGCCTATTCGGCTCTACTGTGGAACTTCCCAAATTTATCTATTGTCGAACTTCCCAAATAACACAAGAAATTAGGTTAATTAGTAATAGCTGTACATAAAAACTATGTCACACTACTCTCGACTTTTGAAAATCATGTCCTATACATAAGGCCTAGTTTGGACCAATCATGACTGAAGCTATGACTATTAGTCAAACTTCACAATTAACACAAGAAATAAGTGAAAAAACACCTAGAGGGGGGGTGAATAGGTGTGATTGCTAATCTTAATTATTTTAACTCTTTAAATGCGAAACTTAAAACAAGTGAGGCTCAACTTAGTACAATTCAACAAGTGTAGCCGAATTCCTCTTGCGAGGCTCTGGACTAAACTCCTCTTGATTCCCCTTGATATGGGTTGAGGCGCTATGTGAAGCTCTTGTTGGATGAGTACGGGATTGGCACACACAAGTATGAAATGGATGATATGAAGAATGATGCAAACACAATGATATATGGCAAGAATTACAAGCAAGCAAATAGTAGCACAAGAAAATTAAACAATATCACAAGTATGCAATAGAAAGCAATAAGGAGCTATTTAAAAGTAAAGCAAGAATTAGACGCAAAGGCAATCGCAAACAAAGTGATTTGTTTCGAGGTTCGAGCCACCGCTCTACTCCCCGCCTTCACCTCCGTGAAGGGTTTCCACTATCCACCGAGGACGCCTTTACAATTTGGTCTACCGAAGACCGAGCACCGAGCTCCACCGAGTACAAAGGACCTCTACCGAAGAGGTTGCTCCGCAAGGAAAGGATTACAAGAACAAAGTGATCACAACAAGATCACTACACTATTTCTCAAACTCTTTTACAAACACTCTCACTTCAATTACAACTTCACTATAGAATCAGTATAGGATTTTTGGCTCTATGAAGTGTGGTGAGAAAAACTTCAGTTGTAAAGTGATATTAGTAATCAAACACAACTGAAAAACAAGCTCAAAAAGAATTGGAATGAAAGCTTTAAACTCTTTTCTTTTCTCTTTTGAAAACAAACAAACTTGAGGATTTTTCTTAGTGATATGAAAGAGAGACTTCTCCTCTATTTATAGGGTTAAAAATAGGTTAAAAACAATTTCTTTTGGTCTTATTTTCTCTGAAAAAGCTCCCCAACAACTCTCCAAAAATCTGTTAAAGCTGAAAACAAAAACAGTTTTTCAGAATAGCCCAAAGAGGAAAGAGCCGTTAGGCTATAGCAGGCTTGGCGGTCGACCGGTCCGGTCGACCGCAAGGCCAGCTGCAAAGAGCCGTTGGCTCTCGGTCGACCGGTCCGGTCGACCGTCCCAAAAGAGGAAACACAGTTTCCTTCTTCCGGTCGACCGGTCCGGTCGACCGAAACAAACTGTGAGCAATTTGCTCTCTGTCGGTCGACCGGTCCGGTCGACCGACAGACATACACAAACAGTGCATGTCCAGACACGTCGCCGGTCGACCGGGCCGGTCGGCCGGAGTTGCCTGAAACAGAAAACTGGGCTGGTTTTTGAGTTAGAAAAATTTTAAGAAATATTTTAAAAATACATATAGCTAAGTATTAAAAAAATAGTTTATACACATGTTTTATACAAGATTTTCAAGATATAAAGCTTTTGGTACATGTATATATAAACTAAGGCATAAAACTTAGAAATAACCATTTTCAAAACATAAGAAATATATGAAACAAGTGTGTGTGCAAATCCTAGAGCCAAATTTCATATACTCAAACTTTAACATTCTATTTCTTACAATGTTTCTAAGGACTTCAAGATCTTTAATAGGCTTCTTCATATAATCTTCAACACTTGTTCCTTGAGCCCAATTGGAGTTGACTTGAGTCCAAATCCTTGTATTTGTGAGAGAAGACTTCTAGAATGAATAGAAATCTGAAACACACTTAAACAACAAATGTTATTAGTCAAATAACTAATATATTTTGTAATCATCAAAATACACTAATCATGGGTGATTGTAACCTTGGGCCAACAATCTCCCCCTTTTTGATGATGACAAAACATATAGGTTATTTAAATAAACATGGAAGAGGAGTTTGAAAAACTCCCCCTCAAATAATGCTATGTATAAAAAATTGGACTATTGAAAGCACAATACATAAAGCATTCAATGTACAAAAGTTTTGTCAAAAACTTAAATAAACAAACTTTCTTTTTCTTCATAAAATAAAACTCAAATAATATCAAAACTAAATATCAAACTAAACTTATTCTCCCCCTTTTTGTCATACATCAAAAAGGGTTAAAATACCAATTGAAAAAATTTTATTTTTAAGAATCCATAATGCAAACATTCAACTCACCACAAATAAATGAAAATCTAGCATAGTCTAATGGTTTAGTAAAAATATCGGCAAGTTGGAAATCGGTAGAAACATATTCAATAACAATATCACCTTTCTCATAGTGATCTCTAAGAAAGTGATACCTAATGTCAATGTGTTTGGTTTTACTGTGTTGATTTGCATTCTTTGTCATGTGAATAGTACTAGTATTATCACAAAATAAATTAACATGATCAAAGTGTAAATCATAGTCAAGGAGAGTATGTTTCATCCAAAGAACTTGTGCACAACAAGCTCCGGCTGCAACATACTCCGCCTCGGCGGTTGATAGGGCTACCGAATTTTGCTTTTTGGAAGACCAAGATACAAGACAATTACCTAAGAATTGACATGTTCCACTTGTGCTCTTCCTATCTACCCTACAACCTGCATAGTCGGCATCCGAAAAACTCTTCATTTCAAATAATCCGATTTTAGGATACCACAAACCCATTTCAATAGTGCCCTTAAGGTATCTAATTATGCGTTTAACCGCAATTATGTGAGATTCTTTAGGACAAGATTGAAAACGTGCACAAAGACAAACGGAAAACATAATATCCGGCCTACTAGCCGTCAAATAAAGCAAACTACCAATCATGCTACGATATAATTTAATATCTACACTTTTACCTTGTTCATTCTTGTCAAGCTTTGTAGTTGTTGCCATGGGAGTTTTGCTTACTTTCGATCCTTCAAGCCCAAACCTTTTGATTAGTTCCTTTGTGTACTTGGCTTGATTGATGAAGATCCCATCCTTCTTTTGCTTGATTTGTCCAAGGAAATAGTTGAGTTCCCCCATCATAGACATTTCGAATTCATCCTTCATGCATGACTCAAAAGTTTGGCAAAGAGATTCATTAGTAGAACCAAAAATAATATCATCTACATAAATTTGCACAATAAGAATGTCATTTTCTACATGTTTTGTAAACAAAGTTGTGTCAATTTTACCTTTCTTAAAACTATTTGAAATCAAAAATGAAGAAAGTCTTTCATACCAAGCCCTAGGGGCTTGTTTTAAACCATAAAGAGCTTTATCTAATTTAAAAACAAAATCCGGATGTGTAGGATCAACAAACCCGGGGGTTGTTCAACATACACCTCCTCTTCAATAAAACCGTTTAGAAAAGCACTTTTAACATCCATTTGAAATAATTTGAAATCTTTATATGAGGCAAATGCTAGTGTCATCCGTATGGCTTCAAGCCGTGCTACGGGTGCAAAGGTTTCTTCAAAATCGATCCCTTCGATTTGAGTGTAACCTTGGGCAACTAACCTAGCCTTGTTTCTAACTACATTACCCGATTCATCCAACTTGTTCTTAAAGATCCACTTAGTACCAATTGTTGGTCTATCGTGGGGCCTAGGAACAAGGTGCCAAACTTGGTTGCGCTCAAATTGATTGAGCTCCTCTTGCATGGCTAGCAACCAATATGAATCGGCCTCGGCTTCGAGGACATTTTTGGGTTTAATATGAGAAATGAATGCATAGTTACCACAATAGTCATGAAGTCTAGAGCGAGTAGTTACCCCTTTTGATACTTCACCTATGACGAGGTCCTTGAGATGATGTGGATTGTATCTCCAATCCTTTGGTAGTGGTTGAGTAGGCTCCACCTCATGTGTTTGATTTTCATTTCCTTGTGCCTCTTCCATTTTAGCTTCGCTTCCTTCATCATCCTTTGGTTTGTCTCCCATAGTAGAAGCATCCTCCAAGGTCACTTTCTCCAAACCTTCATCCAATGCATCTATTTCTACAACATTCTTAACAAACTTGTTAGATTCCTCAAACTTAACATGAATAGACTCTTCAATAGTCAATGATGATCTAATGAAAACTCTATAAGCTTTACTAGTGTTTGAGTAACCTACAAAAATAGCCTCATAAGATCTAGCATCAAACTTTCCTAAATTATCTTTTGTATTTAAAACAAAGCATTTGCAACCAAAAACTTTGAAATAGGAAACATTAGGTTTTCTAGAAAAATACATTTCAAAAGAAGTTTTAGTAGTATTTTTACACAAGAAAACACGATTTGATATATAGCATGATGTATTAACGGCCTCGGCCCACAAATAATATGGTAGACCATATTCACTTAGCATTGTCCTAGCCATCTCTTGTAATGTTCTATTTTTCCGTTCAACTACTCCATTTTGTTGTGGAGTTCTAGGACAAGAAAGTTCATGCTTTATTCCATGTTCATCACAAAAAGTGGTAAAGGGTTGGTTAATGAATTCACCTCCTCTATCACTTCTTATTCTCAAAATCGAAACATCTTTTTCTTTTTCAACTCTTTTCTTAAAAATTTGAAAATAAGAAAATGCTTGGCTTTTATGTTCAAGAAAGAAAACCCAAGTAAATCTTGAAAAGTCATCAACCAAAACATAAGCAAATCTATTCCCACTTAGACTTTTGGTTTGTGTAGGGCCAAAAAGATCCATATGGATTAACTCCAAAGGACGTGATGTCATGATATCCTTAATTGACTTGAAAGAGGACTTAGTTTGTTTCCCAAATTGACATGCGTCACAAACTCGGTCTTTTTCAAAATTCAAGCAAGGAATACCTTTCACCATTTCCTTTGTGTTTAACCTAGAAATGTGATCAAAAGAAATATGCCCTAATCTCCTATGCCACAACCAAGAGTCATCATCGAGGGCTTTCAAACAAGTAATATTACAAGACATATTTAACATATCAATCATATAAACATTACTTTCACGAAAACCGGAAAATACACAAACATTAGAAGTTCTATCAATTACTTTACAAGCAACATTATCAAAAACAATATCAAAACCTTTATCACAAAGTTGACTAACACTCAAGAGATTATGCTTGAGGCCATCAACTAAAACTACATTTTCAATTAAAGGAGAGGTGCCAAGTTTTACATTACCAATACCGATGATTTTACCCTTGGCGTCATCTCCGAAGGTGACGGTGCCACCTTCATGATATCTTGATAGGGTTGCAAAGTTGTTGATGTCCCAAGTTATATGCCTTGAGCAACCGCTATCAAGATACCACAATCCTCTACGTCGTTGGGATTTGGAAAGTACCTACATCATTTAACATAATTGTTGATTTTGGTACCCAAACTTTCTTGGGTCCTTTAAAGTTAGTGCCTCGAACCCAAATATTATGACGTGATACGTTTAATCTATCATAGCAAAAATTGGCTAAGTGCCCTTTCCGTCCACAATGTGAACATGAGAACACTCTACCATACATGAATGCATGATGTGTATGTGTAGTGTGAGCATGTTTTGGGGTTTTGCCATGTTGTTTAGGTTGTGTAGCATGAACATGAACATGAGCATGAGCATTTTTCTTTGGGGCTTGTTTCTTAGGAAACATAGCCTCAATTTTCTTCTTGTTAAACTCACAATCTTTCAAAACAACACTTAATGAGTCTAATCTTTCCTTAAGCATAGAAACTTCATTTGAATCAATTAGTGGGGCCTTACCTTTGCAAGAAATCTTATATTTTTCAAAATCATCTTTGGTAGTGGCCAAAGTGGAAACCAAATCATCTTTTTCCTTTGTAAGAGTAAAAACTTGAAGACTTAAAGATTCATTATCCTTTTTCATTTTAAGATACTTTTCTTTAAGAAATCATAGTTTTGTGACAACTCAACAAAAGCCTCTTCTAACACATCCATAGAAAGTTCATTATCATGAGAAGGGGAAGAGGTTACCTTGCTTGTGCCTTCATTAGCCATGAAGCACATGTTGGCGGTGTCTATTTCTTCCTCGGATTCGGTCTCCGAGTCCCAAGTTGCCTTCATAGCCTTCTTCTTGTAAGGCTTCTTTGAAGTGGAGGGCTTAGCTTTGTCCGGACACTCCGCAACAATGTGTCCGGGCTTTTGGCAATTGAAACAAGTGATCCTTCTTTCTTCTTTGCCTCCTTGCCATCTTCTTCTACATTGGTACTTCGCCTTGTTGTACATCCTCCGGACATTCTTAACAAGGAGTGAGAGCTCCTCATCATCTTCTTCTTCATCGTCTTCATCGGAGTGTGTAGCTTGACTCTTGAAGGCGATAGTCTTCTTTTTGGAAGAAGCCATATCCTCCCTAGCTTTCCTTTCCATCTCATGGGTTTTGAGGTTCCCAATGAGACCTATACGCTCCATCTCTTCATTGTCGTTGAGTTCCTTCAAGGTTGTTGCTTTAACTTCCCATGAAGGAGGAAGTGCACGGATGATCTTCCTTACTCTTTGATCATTGTTGATATCTTCACCTAAAGAAGAGAGTCCATTAGTAATCTTGGTAAATCTTGTAACCATATCATCTATGGTTTCATTTTCTTGCATGCTAAATGTTTCATATTGGGACCGAAGAAGGTCAATCTTAGCCTTCTTTACTTGTGAGGTCCCCTCATGTGTGACTATCAAATGTGACCAAATCTCATATGCGGATTTGCAATGAATAACCCTAGAAATGTCATCATCATTAAGGGCTTGTAGAAGTGCATAGTGAGCTTTGGCATTGGCATCGAATTCCTTAGTCTCTATTTCGGACCAAGTGGATTCGTCACCGGGGGGTACACTAAAGGACTTAGTCACGGCTTTTTGCAACTCGGCTACCTAGAGATTGCAAAAACACGGTCATCTTAACTTTCCATATGGGAAAGTTAAGTCCATCAAACTTAGGAGGGGTCTTAATTCCATCGGCCATTTTTACTATATGAATATGAATGAAATGATTAGCAAATTAGGATCTTCTCTAAGGTTGTTAAACCAAATCCTAGAGTCCAAGCTCTGATACCAATTGAAAAAACACCTAGAGGGGGGGTGAATAGGTGTGATTGCTAATCTTAATTATTTTAACTCTTTAAATGCGAAACTTAAAACAAGTGAGGCTCAACTTAGTACAATTCAACAAGTGTAGCCGAATTCCTCTTGCGAGGCTCTGGACTAAACTCCTCTTGATTCCCCTTGATATGGGTTGAGGCGCTATGTGAAGCTCTTGTTGGATGAGTACGGGATTGGCACACACAAGTATGAAATGGATGATATGAAGAATGATGCAAACACAATGATATATGGCAAGAATTACAAGCAAGCAAATAGTAGCACAAGAAAATTAAACAATATCATAAGTATGCAATAGAAAGCAATAAGGAGCTATTTAAAAGTAAAGCAAGAATTAGACGCAAAGGCAATCGCAAACAAAGTGATTTGTTTCGAGGTTCGAGCCACCGCTCTACTCCCCGCCTTCACCTCCGTGAAGGGTTTCCACTATCCACCGAGGACGCCTTTACAATTTGGTCTACCGAAGACCGAGCACCGAGCTCCACCGAGTACAAAGGACCTCTACCGAAGAGGTTGCTCCGCAAGGAAAGGATTACAAGAACAAAGTGATCACAACAAGATCACTACACTATTTCTCAAACTCTTTTACAAACACTCTCACTTCAATTACAACTTCACTATAGAATGAGTATAGGATTTTTGGCTCTATGAAGTGTGGTGAGAAAAACTTCAGTTGTAGAGTGATATTAGTAATCAAACACAACTAAAAAACAAGCTCAAAAAGAATTGGAATGAAAGCTTTAAACTCTTTTCTTTTCTCTTTGAAAACAACACAAACTTGAGGATTTTTCTTAGTGATATGAAAGAGAGACTTCTCCTCTATTTATAGGGTTAAAAATAGGTTAAAAATAATTTCTTTTGGTCTTATTTTCTCTGAAAAAGCTCCCCAACAACTCTCCAAAAATCTGTTAAAGCTGAAAACAAAAACAGTTTTTCAGAATAGCCCAAAGAGGAAAGAGCCGTTAGGCTATAGCAGGCTTGGCGGTCGACCGGTCCGGTCGACCGCAAGGCCAGCTGCAAAGAGCCGTTGGCTCTCGGTCGACCGGTCCGGTCGACCGTCCCAAAAGAGGAAACACAGTTTCCTTCTTCCGGTCGACCGGTCCGGTCGACCGAAACAAACTGTGAGCAATTTGCTCTCCGTCGGTCGACCGGTCCGGTCGACCGACAGACATGCACAAACAGTGCATGTCCAGACACGTCGCCGGTCGACCGGGCCGGTCGGCCGGAGTTGCCTGAAACAGAAAACTGGGCTGGTTTTTGAGTTAGAAAAATTTTGAGAAATATTTTAAAAATACATATAGCTAAGTATTAAAAAAATAGTTTATACACATGTTTTATACAAGATTTTCAAGATATAAAGCTTTTGGTACATGTATATATAAACTAAGGCATAAAAATTAGAAATAACCATTTTCAAAACATAAGAAATATATGAAACAACTGTGTGTGCAAATCCTAGAGCCAAATTTCATATACTCAAACTTTAACATTCTATTTCTTACAATATTTCTAAGGACTTCAAGATCTTCAATAGGCTTCTTCATATAATCTTCAACACTTGTTCCTTGAGCCCAATTGGAGTTGACTTGAGTCCAAATCCTTGTATTTGTGAGAGAAGACTTCTAGAATGAATAGAAATCTGAAACACACTTAAACAACAAATGTTATTAGTACAAATAACTAATATGTTTTGTAATCATCAAAATACACTAATCATGGGTGATTGTAACCTTGGGCCAATAATAAGTTTAACTAGTGCTATTTGTACATAGAAACTATAAAATACTGCTCCCAGCTCTTGAAAATTACATTTTCTCACCGTTTGGGCCCTATTCGCTCTTATAAGGCCTAGTTTAGACCAATCGGGGCTGAAGTTGGACTTTTCATCAAATTTCCTAATTAAGACTATAAATAAGGTTAATTAGTAGTAACTACATTTAGAAAGTAGTAATACTACTCTCAGCTCTTGAAACTCACATTTTCACCCTGTCTGGACACAATCAGCTCTTATTTTGCCTAATTTAGTTCAATCAGGGCTGAAAGTTTGTGTATTGGTCAAACTTCCCAATTAACCTAAGAAATAAGGTTAATTAGTATTACTTATTCATAAAAACTATGAAATTAATACTCTCATCTCTTGAAAATCATGTTTCTCACTGTTTAGGCCTAATGCGGCTCTTAATAGGCCTAATTTAAGCCAACCGGAGTTGAAACTTTGACTTTTTGTTAAACTTCCCAAATATTACTAGAAATAAGGTTAATTAGTAGTACTTGTACATAGAAACTATGTAATACTACTCTCGGCTCTTGAAACTCGTATTTTCACCCTGTTTGGGCACAATTCGGCAAGTAATAAGCCTAGTTCAAGCCAATCAGGGCTGGACGTTTGAATCTTGGTTATATTTTCTAACTAAAACTTTAAATATGATTAATTATTTATAATTATACATAGAAACTATGTTATTCTACTACTGGCTCTTGAAAATCACGTTTTCTCGCCCTTTAGGCCCAATTCAGCCTTATAAGACTTAGTTCACGCCAGCTGGGGCTGAAAGTTTGACTTTTAGTTAAACTTCTGAATTAAGATTATAAATAAGGTTAATTAGTTTAATTGTACATAAAAACTATGTAATACTACTCTCGGCTCTTGAAGCTCAAGTTTTCTCCCATTTGGGCCTAATTTGGCTCTTATAAGGCCTAGTCAAGGCAATCAGGGATGATAGTTTGACTATTATTCAACTTCCCAATTATCAGAAGAAATAAAGTTAATTAGTAATATTCATACACAAAAACTATGTAATACTACTCCTAGCTCTTCAAAAGCTCATTTTCTTACTGTTTGGGCCCTATTTGGCTCTTATAAGGCCTAATTCAGACGAACCGGGGCTGAAAGTTTGAATTTTGGTCAAACTTCTTAATTAATCAAAGAAATATGGTTAATTAGTATTATTTGTTCATAGAATCTATGTAATACTATGCCCATTTCATGAAAATCATGTTTTCTCGCCATTTGGCCAATTGGCTCTTATATAAAACTAAGTTCAAGCTAATCGGGGCTGAAAGTTTGACTATTGGTCAAAATTCCAAATTAAAACTTAAAATATGGTTAATTAGTTTAATTGTACCTAGAAACTATGTAATTCTATTCTAACTCTTGAAAAACTTGTTTTCTCCCTGTTTTGACCCTAATTCGGCTTTTATAAGTCCTAGTTGAGGCCAATCGCGGTTGAAAGTTTTACTTTTTGTTAAACTTCCCAATTAAAACTTGAAATAAGGTTAATTTATAGTAATTGTATATGGAAACTATGTAACACTGCTCCCGTCTCTTGAAAATCACGTTTTCTCCTCGTTTTGTACTATTCGGCTCTCATAAGTCCTTGTTCAGGCTCATCGGGGCTGAAAGTTTAATTTTTCGTCAAACTTCCCACTTAGCAAATGAAATTAGGTTAGTTAGTTGTATTTGTACATAGAAACTATGTAATATACTCCCGACTAATGAAAACTATATTTTCTAACCGTTTAGGCCCCAATGGGCGCTCATAAGGCCTGGCGGCCAATCGGGCCTGAAAGTTTGGGTTTTGGTCAAATTTCTCAGTTAAGACTAGAAGTTAATTAGTAGTAATTTTACATAAAAACTATGTAATACTACTCCCATCTCTCGAAACTCATGTTTTCTCTTTGTTTGAGCCCAATTCGGCTCTGTGAGGCCTAGTTAATGCCATTAGGGGCTGATAGTTTGACTATTGGTCAAACTTCCTATTAACAAAATAAATAAGGTTAATTAGTAATAATTGTTTATACAAACTATGTAATACTACTCCTGGCTCTTGTGACTCAGGTTTTCTCCCTATTTAGCCCAAAATTTAGCTTTTATGAGGCCTAGCTCCGACCAATTGGGGTGAAAGTTTGACTTTTAGTTAAACTTTTCAATTAAGACTAGAAATAAGGTAAATAAATAGTATTTGTCTATAGAAACTATGCAATACAACTCCCAGCCATGAAAAACTATATTTTCACCCCTTTATGGCCCTATTTGGCTGTTGTAAGTCCTAATTAAGGCTAATCGGGGCTAAAAATTTGACTTTTGGTCAAACTTCCTAATGAAGATTTGAAATAAGGTTAATTTGTTGTAAATATACATAAAAATTATGTAATTTTATTCATGGCTCTTGAAAATCACATTTTCTCTCTGTTTGGGCTATATTTTGCTCCTATAAAGCATAATTCACACTAATCGGGGCTGAAAGTTTAACTTTTGGTCAAACTTCACAATTAAGACTCGAAGTAAAGTTAATGAGTAATAATTGTATATAGAAACTATGTAATATTACCCTTTGCTATTGAAAACCATGTTTTCTTCTTGTTTTTGCCCTATTCGGCTCATATAAGGCCTAGAAGGCCAATCGGGACTGAAAGTATGACTATTGGTCATAATATTCAATTAACACGAGAACTAAGGGAAAATAGTAGTATTTATACATAGAAACTATGTAACACTACTCTCGACTCTTGAAAATCACGTTTTCTCACCGTTTGGGCCCTATTTATCTCTCATAAGGCCCAGTTTAGGCCAATGCCCGAAAGTTTGAGTTTTAGTTAAACTTTCCAATTAAGACTAGAAATAAGGTAAAATTGTAGTAATTGTACATAGAAACTATCTAATACTACTCGCCGCTCTTAAAAATCTTGTTTTCTCTTCGTTTTAGCCCTATCGGTTTTTACAAGTCCTTATTCAAGCCAATCGGGCCTGAAAGTTGATTATTGATTATTCGGCTCTCATAAGGCCAATCGGGCTTGAAAGTTTGACTTCTGGCCAAACTTCTCAATTAATACTAGAAATAAGGCTAATTAGTAGTAATTGATTGTATATAGAAACTATGTAAATACTACTATTGTCTCTTGAAACTCACGTTTTCATCCTTTTTTTATCCGACTCGGCTCTTATGAGGCCAGTTCATGCCAATGAGGCTGACAATTTGATTATTGGTCAAACTTCCCAATTAACACAAGAAATAAGGTTAATTAGTTGTATTTATACATAAAAACTTTGTAATACTCCAGGCTCTTTAAACTCATGTTTTCTCCTTGTTTGGGCCCAAGTCTGCTCTTTTAAGGCCTAATTCAGGCCAAAATATGGATGAAATTTTGAATTCCAATTTACACAAGAATTAAGGTTAATTAGTAGTATTTATATATAAAAACAATGTAATTCTACTCCCGGCACTTGAAAACCAAGTTTTCTTATCTTTGAGGCCCTAGTCGACTCTCTTAAGGTCTACATCAGGCTAATTGTAGCTGAAAGTTTGATTTTTGCTGAAACTTTCCAAATATAACTAGAAATAAGGTTAATTGGCAGTACAAACATAGAAACTATGTAATACTACTCTCGGCTCTTGAAAACAAAAAGTTTTCCTCACCGTTTGCGCCCTACTCGGCTCTTATAAAGCCTAGTTTAGCCCAATTGGAATTGAAAGTTAGACTTTTGGTTAAACTTCCCAATTAAGACTTCAAATAAGGTTATTTATATTTAATAGTAATTGTATATAGAACTATGTAATACTACTCCCGGCTCCTGAAACTCACGTTTTCTACCTTTTTGGGACCAATTAGGCTCTTATAAGGCCTAATTCAGGCCAAACGAGGATAAAAGTTTGACTATTGTTCAAACTTCCCAACTAAGCTAAAAAAATATGATTTATTAGTATTATTTGTTTATAGAATCAATGTAATACTACTCTCGGCACTTGAAAATAACATTTTCTCACTGATGGGGCCCAATTCGGCTCTTATAAGACCTAATTCAAGCTAATCAGGGCTAAAAATTAGACTTTTGGTCAAACTGCCCAATTAAGTCATGAAATTTGGTTAATTAGTTGTAATTGTATATAAAAACAATGTAATTCTACTCCTGGCTCTTGAAAAGCATATTTTCTAACCGATTGGGCCTAATTCGGCACTTATAAGGTCTAACTCAGGTCAAGCGGGGCTAAAAGTTTTACTATGTGTCAAACTTCTCAATTAATATAAGAAATAAGGTTTTATTAATATTATTTGTTCATATAAATAATGTAAAGCTCTCGGCTCTTAAAAAGCATATTTCTCAAAGTTTGGGCCCAATTCGGATCAAGCCACTCGGGGCTTAAAGTTTGACTTTTGATCAAGCTTCCAAATTAAAACTTGAAATAATGTTAATTAGTTTTAATTGTGCATAAAAACTATGTAATTCTACTCACGGCTTTTGAAAAATATTTTCTAGAAGCAATTGTGCATAGAAACTTTGTATCGACTTTCAGCTCTTGAAAAGCACATTTTCTCCATGTTTGGACCTTATTCGCTCGTATAAGGCCTTGTTCAGGCCATACGGGGCTGAAAGTTTGTCTTCTGGTCAAACTTCCCAATTAAGACTAGAATAAGGTTAATTAGTAGTATTTGTACATAAAAACTTGTAATACTACTCTCGGATCTTGAAACTCATGTTTTCAAGTTATTTGGGCTCAAATCTGTTCTTTTAAGGCATTATTCTGGCCAAGCGGGCTGAAAGTTTGACTTTTGGTCAAACCTCCCAAGTAACACATGATTAAGGTTAATTAGTAGTATTTGTATATAAAACTACGTAATTCTACTCCCGGTACTTGAAAACCACGTTTTCTCGCCGTTTGGCCCTATTCGACTCTCATAAGGCTTAGTTCAGGCCAATCGGCGCTGAAAGTTTGGTCTTCAGTCAAAATTCCCAAATATGACAAGAAATAAGAATAATTATTAGTATTTGTACATAAAAATAATGTAATACTACTCTCGGTCCTTGAAAATCACGTTTTCTCCTCGTTATGTATTCTGCTTTTATAACTCCTAATTCAGGCCAATTGAGGCTGAGGTTTGACTTTTGGTCAAACTTTCCAATTAAGACTTGAAATAAGGTTAATTAGTTTTAATTGTACAAAGAAATTATGTAATACTACTCCCGACTCTTGAAACTCACGTTTTTCTCCCTTTTTGGGCCTAATTCGGCTCTTATAAGCCCTAGTTCAAGGCAGTCTGGGCTAAAAGTTTGACTATTTGTCAAACTTCCCAAATAACATAAGAAATAAGATTTATTAATATTATTTTTTTCATATAATCTATGTAATACTATGCCAAGTTCTTGAAAACCATATTTTCTCACCGTTTGGGCCCAATTCGGCTCTTATAAGGCCTAGTTCAGGCCAAACCGGGCTAAAAATTTGACTATTAGTCAAACTTCCTAATTAACCTAAGAAATAATGTTTATTAGTATTATTTTTTCAAAGAAACTATGTAATTCTACTCTTGACTCTTAAAAAGCTCATTTTCTCAGTGTTTTGGGCCCTATTCGGCTTTTATAAGGCCTAATTCAAGCCACTCGGGGATTAAAATTTGACTTTTGGTCAAACCCCATTAAGACTTGAAATTATGCTAATTAGTTGAAATTGTGCATAGAACTGTGTAATTCTATTCTTGGCTTTTGATAAACACTTTTTCTCACTGTTTAGGCCCACTCAGCTCTTATAAGGCCTAGATCTGGCTAATCAGGGCTGAAAGTATGACTTCCTGTAAAACTTCCCAATTAAGATTAAAAATAAGGTTAATTAGTAATATTTGTAAATAAAAACTATGTAATACAACTCTCAGATTTTGAAACTCACGTTTTCTCCCTCTTTGGGCCCAAGTCGATTCCTTTTAAGGCTAAATCAGGCCAAAGGGGCTGAAAGTTTAACTATTAGTCAAACTTCACAACTAACACAAGAATTAAGATTAAATAGTTGTATGTGTACAAAAAACTATGTAATTCTACTCCCTGTACTTGAAAACCACGTCTTCTCATAGTTTGGGCCCTATTCGACTTTCATAAGGCCCATTTCTGGTCAATCAGGGCTAAAATTTTGACTTTTGGTCAAACTTCCTAAATATGTCAAGAAATAAGGTTAATTAAGTAGTAGTTGTACATAGAAACTATGTAATACTACTCTCGGCTCTTGAAAACCATGTTTTCTCCTTGCTATGTCCCTACTTGGCTCTTATAAGTCCTAGTTCAGGCCAATTGGGGCTAAAAGTTTGACTTTTAGACTTCCAATTAAGACTTGAAATACGGTTACTTAGTTATAATTATACATAGAAACTATGTAATACTACTCCCGACTCTTGAAACCTACATATTCTCACTTTTTGGGCCAAATTCGGTTCAAATAAGGCCTAGTTCAGGGCAGTAGGGGCTGAAAGTTTGATTACTGGTCAAATTTCCTAATTAACCAAAAAAATAAGGTTTATTAGTATTATTTGTTCATAGAATCTATGTATTACTATGCCCGGCCCTTGAAAACAATGTTTTCTAACAGTTTGGACCTGATTCGGCTCTTATAAAGCCTAGTTCAAGCCAAGCGAGGCTGAAAGTTGGATTTTTGGTAAGTTTTCCAATTAAGACAAGAAATAAGGAAATTTGCTGTAATTTTACATAGAAGCTATGTAATTTTACTCCTGGATCTTGAAAACCCTGTCTTGACCCTATTCGGCTCTAATAAGTCCTAATCAGCCCAATCGAGGCTAAAGGTTCGACTTTTCATCAAATTTCCTAATTAAGACTTGAAATAAGAATAATTAGTTTTAATTATACATAGAAACTATGTAATTCTACTCCCGGCTTTTGAAAAACCTGTTTTCTCCTCGTTTTGACCTAATTCGGCTCTTATAAGTCCAAGATGAGGCCATTCGGGGTTGAAAGTTTGACTTTTGATCAAAGTTCTTAATTAAGACTTGAAATAAGGTTAATTAGTTGTAATTGTACTTAGAAAATATGTATTCCTACGACCGGCTCTTGAAAAGCACATTTTCTCACTGTTAGAGACCAACTCGGCTCTAATAAGACCTAGTTCTTGTCTAAAAAACATTATTCACCCCCCACTAGTGTTTGTGTTGTCATATTTTTAGATCCTACAGAAACTACGTAATACTACTCCTATCTTCTTAAAAACTATATTTTCTCGCCGTTTGGGCCCTATTCGTCTCGCATAAGGCCTAATTAAGGCCAATTAGGCTTGAAAGTTTAAGTGTTGTTCAAACTTCCTAATTAAGACTAGAAATAAAGTTAATTTGTAGTAATTGTATATAAAAACTATATAATACTGCTCCCGACTCTTGAAAACCACGTTTTCTCCTCGATTTTTCCCTATTCGGGTCTACTTAGTTCTTGTTCAGCCCAATCGGGGCTGAAAGCTTGATTATTAGTCAAACATTCTATTTGACACAAAAAATAAAGTTAATTAGTAATATTTTACATATAAACTATATAATACTACTCCCGGCCCTTGAAAATCACGTTTTCTCACCGTTTGGCCCTATTCAGCTCTTATAAGGCCTAGTTTTGGCCAACCGGGGCTAAAGTTAGGCTTCGGTCAAGCTTTTAAATTAAAACAATAAATAAGATTAATTAGTAGTAATTGTACATAGAAACTATGTAATACTACTCGTCGCTCTTGAAACTCACGTTTTCTGCCTTTTTGGGCCCAATTCAATTCTTATAAAGCCTACTTTCAGGCCAATCGGTGCTAAAAGTTTGTGTATTGGTCAAACTTCTTAATTAACCTAAGAAATAAAGTAAATTAGTATTATTTATTTATAGAAACTATGTAATACTACTCCCCAACTCTTGAAAACCATATTTGCTAACAGTTTGGTCCGATTTAGCTCTTATAAAGCCCAGTTCAAGCCAATCGGGGCTGAAAGTTTGAATTTGGTCAAACGTCCCAACTAAAAATAGAAATAAGGTTAATTAGTTGTAATTATACATAAAAACTATGTAGTTCTACTCCAGGCCCTTGAAAACCCTATTTTCTCCCCGGTTTGAGCCAATTCGATACTTATGAGCCCAAATTCAGGCCAATCAGGGCTGAAAGGTTGACTTATGATCAAACTTCTCAATTATGACTTTAAATAAGGTTAATTAGTTGTATAATTGTACATCGAAACTTTGTAATTCTAATCCCAGCTCTTGAATGGCACGTTCTCTCTGTTTGGGCCTAATTCGACTCTTTTAAGGCATAATGCAGGCCAGTTGGGGTTGAAAGTTTGACTTTTGGTCAAACTTCTCAAATATCACAAGAAATAAGATTAATTAGTAGTACTTGTACATACAAACTATGTAATACTACTCACGGCTCTTGAAGGCTCTTGAAAATCACGTTTTCTCCTCGTTGCGGCCATATTCGGCTCTAATAAGTCCTAGTTTAGACCAATTGGAGCTGAAATTTTGACTTTTCGTTAAACTTCCCAATTAAATCTTAAAATAAGATTAATTATTTATAATTGTACATAAAAACTATATAATACTACTCTCGGCTCTTGAAACTCACGTTTTCTCCCTGTTTGGGCCCAATTTGACTTTTATAAGGCCTACTTCAGTATAATGGGGTTGAAAGTTTGACTATTGGTCAAACATCGAATTTAACCTATGAAATAAGGTTTATTAGTACTATTTGCTTATAGAAACTATGTGATACTACTCCCGACTCGTAAAAATCGTGTTTTCTCACCGTTTCGGCCCAATTCGGCTCTTATAAGGCCTTAATTCAAGCCAATCGGGGCTGAAAGTTTGACTTTTTATCAAACTTCCCACCTAGTCTGCAAATAAGATTAATTAGTATAATTGTGCATAGAAACTATGTAATACTACTCCCTGCTCTTGAAACTCACGTTTTCACCCTGTTTGGGCCTAATTCGGATCTTATAAGGCCTAGTTCGGGGCGACTGTGGCTGAAAGTTTGACTATTGCTAAACTCTCCCAGTTGACACAAGAAATTAGGTTAATTAGTAATATTTATACATAAAAACTATGTAATACTACTCTCGGATCTTGAAAATCATATTTTTCCCACCGTTTGGGCCCTATTCGGCTCTTATAAAGCCTAGTTCAGGCCAATCGATGCTGAAAGTTTGATTTATGGTCAAACTTTCCAATTAACACAAAAAATAAGGTTAACTAGTATTATTTGTTCATAGAAACTATGTAATACTACTGTCGTCTCTTGAAAACCATGTTTTCTCAACGTTTGAGCCTAATTCGGCTGTTAAAAGGCCTAATTCAAGCCAATCGGAGTGGAAAGTTTGACTTTTGATAAAACTTACCAACTAAGAATAGAAATAATGTTAATTAGTTGTAATTGTATATAGAAACTATATAATTCTACTCCTAGCTCTTGAAAATCCCGCTTTCACCCCATTTTACCCTATTCAGCTCTTATAAATCGTGGTTCAGGCCAATCGGGGCTGAAAGTTTGAATTTTGGTCAAACATCTTAATTAAGACTAGAAATAAGATTAATTAGTAGTAATTGTGCATAGGAACTATGCAATACTGCTCACGACACTTAAAACTTACGTTTTCTCCCTGTATGGGCCCAATTCAGTTCTTATAAGGCCTAGTTCAGCCCAATATCGGTGCTGAAAATTTGATTTTGGTAAAACTTTCCAATAAAGACTAAAAATAATGCTAATTAGTTATATTTGTATCTCAAAACTATGTTATTCTACTCCCGGATCTTGTAAATCCCGTTTTCACCCTATTTTGACCTTATTTGGCTCTTATAAGACCAGTTACGCCAGTCGGGGGTGAAAGTTTGATTTTTAGTTAAACTTCCCAATTAAATCTAGAAATACAGTTAATTAGTAGAATTGTACTACTGCCAGCTCTTGAAACTCAAGTTTTCACCCTGTTTGAGCCCAATTCGACTCTTATAAGGCCTGCTTCAGGGCAAAATCGGGGCTGAAAGTTTGTCTATTATCTAACTTTCCTAATAGCATAATAAATTAGGTTAATTGGTAATATTTGTACATAAAAACTATATAATACTACTCTCGGCTTTTGAAAATCACGTTTTCCCATCGTTTGGGCCTATTCGGCTCTACTGTGGAACTTCCCAAATTTGTCTATTGTTGAACTTCCCAAATAACACAAGAAATTAGTTTAATTAGTAATAGTGGTACATAAAAACTATGTAATACTACTCTCGGCTTTTGAAAATCATGTTCTATATAAGGCCTAGTTCGGACCAATCATGACTGAAGCTATGACTATTAGTCAAACTTCACAATTAACACAAGAAATAAGGTTAACTAGTGGTATTTGTACATAGAAACTATAAAATACTGCTCCAGCTCTTGAAAATCACATTTTCTCACCGTTTAGGCCCTATTCGCTCTTATAAGGCCTAGTTTAGACCAATCGGGGCTGAAGTTGGGCTTTTTGTCAAATTTCCTAATTAAGACTATAAATAAGGTTAATTAGTAGTAACTACATTTAGAAAGTATGTAATACTACTCTCGGCTCTTGAAACTCACATTTTCACCCTGTCTAGGCCTCATTCGGCTCTTATTATGCCTAATTTAGGCCAATCAGGGCTGAAAGTTTGTGTATTGGTCAAACTTCCCAATTAACCTAAGAAATAAGGTTAATTAGTATTACTTATTCATAAAAACTATGTAATTAATACTCTCGTCTCTTGAAAATCATGTTTCTCACTGTTTAAGCCTAATGCGGCTCTTAATAGGCCTAGTTCAAGCCAATCGGAGTTGAACCTTTGACTTTTGGTTAAACTTCCCAAATATTACTAGAAATAAGGTTAATTAGTAGTACTTGTACATAAAAACTATGTAATACTACTCTCGGCTCTTGAAACTCATATTTTCACCCTATTTGGGCACAATTCGGCAAGTAATAGGCCTAGTTCAAGCCAATCGGCCTGTACGTTTGAATCTTGGTTATACTTCCTAACTAAAACTTTAAATATGATTAATTATTTATAATTATACTTAGAAACTATGTTATTCTTTTACTGGCTCTTGAAAATCACGTTTTCTCGCCCTTTGGGCCCAATTCAGCCTTTTAAGACCTAGTTCCGGCCAGCTGGGGCTGAAAGTTTGACTTTTAGTTAAACTTCTCAATTAAGATTATAAATAAGGTTAATTAGTATAATTATACATAAAAACTATGTAATACTACTCTCGGCTCTTGAAGCTCAAGTTTTCTCCCTATTTGGGCCCAAGTTGGCTCTTATAAGGCCTAGTTCAAAGCAATTGGGGCTGATAGTTTGACTATTATTCAACTTCCAAATTAATAAAAGAAATAAAGTTAATTAGTAATTTTCATTTACAAAAACTATGTAACACTACTCCTGGCTCTTGAAAACCTCATTTTCTTAATGTTTGGGCCCTATTTGGCTCTTATAAGGCCTAATTCAGATGAATCGGGGCTGAAAGTTTAAATTTTGGTCAAACTTCTTAATTAATCAAAGAAATATGGTTAATTAGTATTATTTGTTCATAGAATCTATGTAATACTATGCCCAGTTCTTGAAAACCATGTTTCTCCCCGTTTGGCCAATTCGGCTCTTATATAAAACCTAGTTCAAGCTAATCGGGGCTGAAAGTTTGACTATTGGTCAAAATTCCTAATTAAAACTTAAAATATGGTTAATTAGTTTAATTGTACATAGAAACTATGTAGTTCTACTCTGACTCTTGAAAAACATGATTTCTCCCTGTTTTGACCCTAATTCGGCTTTTATAAGTCCTAGTTGAGGCCAATCGCGGTTGAAAGTTTTACTTTTTGTAAACTTCCCAATTAAAACTTGAAATAAGGTTAATTCGTAGTAATTATACATGGAAACTATGTAACACTGCTCCCGGCTCTTGAAAATCACGTTTTCTCCTCGTTTTGTCCTATTCGTCTCACATAAGTCCTTGTTCAAGCTCATCGGGGCTGAAAGTTTGATTTTTAGTCAAACATCCCACTTAGCATAAGAAATAAGGTTAGTTAGTAGTATATGCACATAGAAACTATGTAATACTACTCCCGACTCATGAAAACCATATTTTCTAACAGTTTAGGTCCTATTGGGCTCTCATAAGGCCTGGCGGCCAATCAGGCCTGAAAGTTTGGGTTTGGTCAAATTTCTCAGTTAAGACTAGAAATAAGGTTAATTAGTAGTAATTTTACATAGAAACTATGTAATATTACTCCCGTCTCTCGAAACTGATGTTTTCTCCCTGTTTGGGCCCAATTCGGCTCTGTGAGGCCTAGTTAATGCCAATAGGGGCTGATAGTTTGACTATTGGTCAAACTTTCCAATTAACAAAATAAATAAGGTTAATTAGTAATAATTGTTTATACAAACTATGTAATACTACTCCTGGCTCTTGAAGTAAGAAACTCATTGTAATCAAAATCCTCTTCCTCCTCCTCCTAAGAACAATCTTCTTTCAAAGATTTCCAAGCTGTATTCCTACTTCTTCCTGTATCCAGTCTCAGAGACTATTAGTTCAAGACAAGCTTTGTAAGCTCTTACTTCATCTGTAATTCATCTTTTTGAAATAATATTCCATCTTTATTAAAGCATTGCATTCATTTATCGGTCAAAAACTCTCACAACGAGATTGCATTACGCACCTCCAACTCTTTCAAAGAGGAATCACGAGGAAGAAGTTCAGAACCTCTCACAGGGTATTCGGCTTCTAGTCTTGTTCAAGAGTGATCGCTCATAATCATCATTACTGTATCACTGTATCATATCATTACTGTATCATAATCATCATTACTGTATCATCATCACAATTACTATATTACTGTTTCACTCCAATCTTAGTTACATTCTTAGACTATATCATCACTATTATCCTCACTGCCTCTCTGTCCTGCCCCCTGGGTCCCCTCCTATTCGGCTTCTAGTCTTGTTCAAGAGTGATCGCTCATAATCATCATTACTGTATCACTGTATCATATCATTACTGTATCATAATCATCATTACTGTATCATCATCACAATTACTGTTTCACTCCAATCTTATCAAAAGCTCGACGAGACTCAAAAGCAGACATGACTCGCCGACAAGATTCCAAAGCAGACAAGACAAAAGCTCGACAAGACTCAAAGCTGACGAGATTCCAAAGCAGACAAGACAAAAGCTCGACAAGACTCAAAGCTGACAAGACTCAAAGCTGACGAAGATTCAAAAGCAGACATGACTCGCCGACAAGATTCCAGAGTAGACAAGACAAAAGCTCGACAAGACTCAAAGCTGACAAGACTCAAAGCTGACGAGATTCCAAAGCAGACAGACAAAAGCTCGACGAGACACAAAACATATTCCAGCTCAATAATGGAAGACAATTCATAACTCCAGAAGGCTCGGCCTTCTCCTATAAATTCAAGGCTTCTTCATTCGTCTAAGGCAAGAGCTTGAAGCAAGAAACTCATTATAATCAAAATCCTCTTCCTCCTCCTCCTAAAAACAATCTTCTTTCAAAGATTTCCAAGCTGTATTCCTACTTCTTCCTGTATCCAGTCTTAGAGACTATTAATTCAAGACAAGCTTTGTAAGCTCTTACTTCATCTGTAATTCATCTTTTTGAAAAATATTCCATCTTTATTAAAGCATTGCATTCATTTATCGGTCAAAAACTCTCACAACGAGATTGCATTACGCACCTCCAACTCTTTCAAAGAGGAATCACGAGGAAGAAGTTCAGAACCTCTCACAGGGTATTCGGCTTCTAGTCTTGTTCAAGAGTGATCGCTCTTAATCATCATTACTGTATCACTGTATCATATCATTACTGTATCATCATCACAATTACTATTTCACTGTATTACTGTTTCACTCTAATCTTAGTTACATTCTTAGACTATCATCACTATTATCCTCACTGCCTCTCTGTCCTGCCCCCTGGGTCCCCTCCTGGTATCATAGTTTTAGGAGTATTACTTTTTGTAAACGGCCAATCACGGTTGAAAGTTTTACTTTTTGTAAACTTCCCAATTAAAACTTGAAATAAGATTAATTCGTAGTAATTGTACTTGGAAACTATGTAACACTGCTCCCGGCTCTTGAAAATCACGTTTTCTCCTCGTCTCACATAAGTCCTTGTTCAGGCTCATCGGGGCTGAAAGTTTGATTTTTAGTCAAACATCCCACTTAGCATAAAAAATAAGGTTAGTTAGTAGTATATGCACATAGAAACTATGTAATACTACTCCCGACTCATGAAAATCATATTTTCTAACCGTTTAGGCCCTATTGGGCTCTCATAAGGCCTGGCGGCCAATCGAGCCTGAAGTTTGGGTTTGGTCAAATTTCTCAGTTTAAGACTAGAAATAAGGTTAATTAGTAGTAATTTTACATAGAAACTATGTAATACTACTCCCGTCTCTCGAAACTCATGTTTTTTCCCTGTTTGGGTCCAATTCGGCTCTGTGAGGCCTAGTTAATGCCAATACGGGCTGATAGTTTGACTATTGGTCAAACTTTCCAATTAAACAAAATAAATAAGGTTAATTAGTAATAATTGTTTATACAAACTATGTAATACTACTCCTGGCTCTTGACACTCAGGTTTCTCCTTATTTAGACCAATTTCGCTCTTATGAGGCATAGTTCCATCCAATCGGGTTGAAAGTTTGACTTTTGGCCAAACTTTCCAATTAAGACTAGAAATAAGGTTATTTGTCTATAAAAACTATGCAATACGACTCCCAGCTATGAAAAAACTATGTGTTCACCCCTTTATGGCCCTATTCGGCTATTATAAGTCCTAATTCAGGCTAATCGGGGCTAAAAATTTGACTTTTGGTCAAACTTCCTAATTAGATTTGAAATAAGGTTAATTTGTTGTAATTGCACATAGAAACTATGTAATTTTACTCGTGGCTCTTGAAAATCACATTTTTCTCTCTGTTTGGGCTATGTTTTGCTCTTATAAAGCATAATTCACACTAATCGGGGCTGAAAGTTTGACTTTTGGTCAAACTTCACAATTAAGACTCGAAGTAAAGTTAATGAGTAATAATTGTATATAGAAACTATGTAATATTACTCTTTGCTATTGAAAATCATGTTTTCTCCTTGTTTTGCCATATTCGGCTTATATAAGGCGGAAGGCCAATCGGGACTGAAAGTATGACTATTGGTCATAACATTCAATTAACACAAGAACTAAGGGTAAATAGTAGTATTTATACATAGAAACTTTGTAACACTACTCCCGGCTCTTGAAACCACGTTTTCTCATCGTTTGGGCCCTATTTGTCTCTCATAAGGCCCAGTTTAGGCCAATCAGGCCTGAAAGTTTAAGTTTTAGTTAAACTTCCCAATTAAGATTAGAAATAAGGTTATACTGTAATAATTGTACATAGAAACTATGTAATACTACTCGCGGCTCTTAAAAACCTTGTTTTTCTCTTCGTTTTGGCCCTATTCGGTTTTTATAAGTCCTTATTCAAGCCAATCGGGCCTGAAAGTTGATTATTGGTTAGACTTCCCAATTAACAAAAGAAATAAGATTAATTAGTAGTATTTGTATATAGAAACTATGTAATACTACTCTCGGCCCTTGAAAACCACGTTTTCTAACCATTTGGACCTTATTTGGCTCTCATAAGGCCTCGCTCAGGCCAATCGGGCTTGAAAGTTAATTTTTGTCAAACTTCTCAATTAATACTAAAAATAAGGCTAATTAATAGTAATTGTATATAGAAACTATGTAATAATACTCTCGTCTCTTGAAACTCACATTTTCGTCCTTTTTTTGTCCAACTCGGCTCTTATGAGGTAGGATTCATGCCAATGAGGCTGACAATTTGATTATCAGTCAAACTTCCCAATAACACAAGAAATTAGGTTAATTAGTTGTATTTGTACATAAAAACTATGTAATACTACTCTAGGATCTTGAAAACCATGTTATCTCCTCGTTTGGACCCAATTTCGGCTCTTATAATAGACTCTTGAAGGCTCTTGAAAATCACGTTTTCTCCTTGTTGTCGCCATATTCGCTCTTATAAGTCGTAGTTTAGACCAATTGGAGCTGAAAGTTTGACTTTTCGTTAAAACCCAATTAAGTCTTAAAATAAGATTAATTATTTATAATTGTACATAGAAACTATATAATACTACACTCGGCTCTTGAAACTCATGTTTTCCTCCCTGTTTGGGCTCAATTTGACTTTTATAAGGCCTACTTCAGTACAATCGGGGTTGAAAGTTTGACTATTGGTCAAACTTCGTAATTAACCTAAGAAATAAGTTTTATTAATACTATTGCTTATAGAAACTATGTGATACTACTCCCGACTCTTGAAAATCATGTTATCTCACTGTTTCGGCCCAATCCGGCTGTTATAAGGCTTAATTCAAGCCAATTGGGGCTGAAAGTTTGACTTTTATCAAATTTCCCACCTAGTCTGCAAATAAGATTAATTAGTACAATTGTACATAGAAACTATGTAATACTACTACTACGCTATTGAAACTCACGTTTTCACCCTGTTTGGGCCTAATTCGGATTTTATAAGGCCTAGCTCAGAGCGACCGTGGCTGAAAGTTTGACTATTACTAAACTCTCCAATTGACACAAGAAATTTGGTTAATTAGTAATATTTATATATAAAAACTATGTAATACTACTCTCGGCTCTTGAAAACCATATTTTCCATCGTTTGGGCCCTATTCGGCTCTTATAAAGCCTAGTTCAGGCCAATCGAGGCTGAAAGTTTGATTTATGGTTAAATTTTCCAATTAACACAAAAAATAAGGTTAAATAAGATTATTTGTTCATAGAAACTATGTAATACTACTGTCGGCTATTGAAAACCATGTTTTCTCACCGTTTGGACCTAATTCAGCGGTTATAAGGCATAATTCAAGCCTATCGGAGTGGAAAGTTTTACTTTGATAAAACTTATCAACTAAGATTAGAAATAATGTTAATTAGTTATAATTGTATATGGAAACTATATAATTCCACTCCCAGCTATTGAAAATCCCGTTTTCACCCCATTTTTACCCTATTCAGCTCTTATAAGTCGTGGTTCAGGCTAATCGGGACTGAAAGTTTGAATTTTGGTCAAACTTCTTAATTAAGACTAGAAATAAGATTAATTAGTAGTAATGTGCATAGGAACTATGTAATACTGCTCCCGACACTTTAAACTCACATTTTCTCCCTGTATGGGCCCAATTCAGTTCTTATAAGGCCTAGTTCAGCCCAATATCGGGGCTGAAAGTTTAATTTTGGTCAAACTTTCCAATAAAAACTTAAAAATAATGCTAATTCGTAGTATTTTGTCTGAAAACTATGTAATTCTACTCCCGGATCTTGAGAATCCCGTTTTCGCCCCATTTTAACCCTA
>JAVJIF010023743.1:0-42978 GCA_038442645.1 Agave tequilana
TCTGTGCAATGGGTTAACTTGGAGCACAGTTTGAGGTCAAAAACGTTCGAATTTGGAATAAGTATATAGGATGAAGTGTTAGATATTGAAGTCTTCTTTCTAATGCAACATAAATCAAATCAATATCAATTCAGAATTGAAAGTTATCAATAAAATACTAAAAGGTATCAAATCAGAAACTGTAAACTGTTTTTAGAACAAGAACAGACTTCAACCCAAAATATTTGACATTCTTAACATTTAAATAACTAAATGATTATTGAATATTAAATGTAGCTCTGAAAGTCATCTTTAAAATGCAATTTAAATCATGTTAATTGAATATAAGAATCAAAAGTTATGACTAGAAAACTAAAAGAATGTCGAGCAGATCAGCAGAACGGTCGACCGCCCAGTTGACCGAGAAAACCCGAGAGTTCTAAAATGATTTTGGTTAAAAAACACATGTATATTTGAAACACCAAAGACCAAAACGTATATTTTCTAGAACTAAAAATCTTTTATGAAAACACATATAAATCAAGAGTGTGTGTGATATGAACTTGAGCAATCCACCAACTATTCTATCCTTTACATTTTAACTAAAACAAAATCTTATAAAAACAAACCTAGACACAAGTCTTGATCTTGAAGTCTTCCTTGAAGTCTTCTCATCTTCTTGACTTGGTCCAAGTATGATCCAAAAGCTCCTTGGATCACACCGTGCTAGCTCTAAATCTTGACATTTTATCCTTTGTTGAGCTATGCACCTACTAAGATCTTGATAATGAATCTGTCACTAATTAAACACAAGATCATTAGTAAACATAACTTCATGAGTTTGATCATCATCAAAACTAGGGTGATAGGCCTTTGGGCCAACATCTCTCACAATGAAATTAGGGTTGCAAACGAGCCTTAATTCTTCTCTTTCTTTATAAAATAGGGTCGGTTAGATTTAATGGGTTCAAACTCAAAACAAAAAAATAAAACTAAATGAAATGTCATTTCGGCCGATATTTGGAAACCCCAAAAATCGTTTGAATTTTGGAATTTCAGAGACATTAACCCCATTTCGAAATTTTAAAATAAGGTAGCCGATTCGTGTTGGCCACATGAATTTCCCGACTTTTCGGCTGAAATTTTGAAGTGTCGGCCGATATTTAGAACATTGTTCATAACTACACACTGCTACACATAATGCTCTCATAACTACCCACTATCATCACTACATACAAGTGAAATAGAATAAAAAATATAAAATAAAGATACAAGTGTTCTCATCAATTCTCCCCAGATGGGAAAGAACTCGACCCCGTCGAGTCAATTGCAGAACTGCTCTCTTACTGCTGTAAGTTTGTTTCTTGCATCTCAGATTACTAGTCAAATAGTATTATAAATTCATCATCTAAAATGTTATCAAATTCTCTGCTGTATAGGATGAATATCTGGAAAGGGGGAAGTGAAGGACTCCAAAAAATTGGCTCAGGGTAAGGATCATTAGCCAGTGAGTTTGTTTATGAAAATCAGGACCTTGTAAACCACTTAGTCATCAATGCTGAAAATAGAACTAATGCCAAATTTATAACATAAGTATTGAAATTTAAATTCTTTTAAGATTTTGAAAAGTCCAGCATTACAAGCATGCAAATCTTAACAGTTTCCTAAGGAAACTATTTCGGACGAATCCGAACCATCACAAAATTGTCAACACTAAAAGTTTTAAATTCTTTTCCGGATGTCAGATTATACTTATAGCCTGATGTCAGATCATAACTTATAGTTAGCGTTGCTTGTTCAAATATATCACTAATTTCTCATGTTGTAGAACTTGCATGTGTGTGATAAAATATGATGCAGACTAAGTTATTTAGGCTTAAAATACAGACTCTATAATGAAGTGTAGTAGAAAAACCTAATTTAGTGTTATCATTAAAAAGTCTTCCAAGAGATAGCTAGTAAACTTTGACTCCCTATTAGACATTTAAAGTTTTAGGTACTTGGATCATCAGATCAATAATATACACGACCTCGATCAAAAGAGAAAATCAGAAGAATGATCCTAAAAGTATGTGACAGTTTACCTGTTTTGATAATGAAGATGAAGTTATGCAAATAGGTATAGGCAGAGAAGATGCACCCTTAAATTTAATAGTAATGAATGTGGAAGTTGATAATTTGTAAGGTTACCATATTTCCCATAACTGCATCCTCAAAAAATTTGGTTATAGATTGATCATATATGTCAATATCCTTGGTCTGACCTACACCCTTTGTCACTATATAACTCCAAGACTTGTCCTCAAAGAAATGAATATTTATTGGAAATAACATTGTTGCTTGACATCTAATGACAATCATCAACTTGCCCTTTGAGTTCAGTATGCATGGTAGGATCCTTCCTATGTGTGGCAAGTAAAGAAGGCTAGCTCCTGGGATTGATTCATTGGCATGTTGGATATCATGCGTCAGTGGTAATGTGCCCGAGAGGTCTTCAAAAAAAGACATCATTCTCCTAGTCACAGGGGTGACTTCGGCGGGGAGTCGGAGTGTCTTTATGGGAGACATCAATAAACTCCGCAATAAATGGGATGACCTCAAGAGACTCGAATATATGAACTACTCAAAGTTATCACCTGTGATTTCTCTGTCAAAGTCAGAGTTTTCTGAATATTCTGCCTGGTAAATGAGGCTTTTCAGAGTCAGACTTCGTATTTGTTACAGACAGTTTGTCAATGATAACTCTGATTGAGCTTAGTGTTGACAGTAGAGAAGGGAGGGGTTGACAACCGAAGAGACAACGACAGTAGAGTCGGCAATAAAAAAAGAAGGGACTCTGAATTTGTAACAGATGATTCCTTAACTATAGTTACTTTGACTGAACTTGAACAGTTGACCGCCAACATGCCCATAACCCTGACACTTGTAACCCTAAAATTGCAGGATGATAAGAGGTGGACTTGAATGCTTGATCCAACACTACTTATGCACCTCAAAATTTCATCTATCTTTTGGAGAATTTTGGAGTTGGTGTCCATATTGATGGTTTGAAATTCACTAACCATTTTTTTATTTTTAACCTAATGCAAGGTGTTCCTGCTTAAACCTTTTGCTCTGATATCAAACTGATGTGAACGGTGCGTGCGTGCCATGTAGAAAATCAGTGATGTACTCGAATCGCTAAGTTTCACCAAATAAAAAAAGATCTTCGGCAGGAAAGCAATTGAAAACTAACAATGTCAAACAGATAGACTTTTCAAATATTGCATACTTGGTTTGCACATTTCAATTCTCAGTTGAAACTAATTACAATACATATATCATGCATGACAAGTTCTATTCTCAATGTCATTGATAAGTAATCACATGATTTGCAGAGTCACACAACTCACAATGTGGGTGGATAGCAGGAATAAAGATAATAAATTAGAGATAAAAAACGGTACGTAATCCAACTAATAATTAGATTGCTCTGAAATAAAACTCACATATAAACAACTTCAAATTCTATTGGTAAAGATTGAGAAACCAAAAGAACTAACTCATATCACTGCTGTTGGATGTGATATTCACTGGCATGATTTTATCCTCAATAGATGGTGGATACTCTTGTGACTGCATCTCAAGTTTGTTGTGCTACTGTTGATTTACTATTGTTACTGCTGCTTTATTGCTCCTGTTGTTGATGCTTTTGCTTCAATGCTGCTGCCATTGGGGAAGGGAACCAGGAGAGGGAAGAGGCCAGAGAAGCGAGAGGAGGCAAGACTTTCAATTTTATTGCTGCATTCAATCTAAAGAGGGAGAGGAAAGAGGGGAGAGGGACAAGCATGAGAAAAATTCTTTCAATTTCATTTCATTATTATACATTAGAGAGAGGAGAAAGAGAGGAGATGTAGACAAGAGACATTCTTTTCATTAAAAACATCCATCATCTTTCTAACAAGATACAATTGCCTACATATAGGCTAGATTTACAACTATCTACTACCACACATGATAGTTTCATAAACTACCTACTACCACACATGATGGTTTCATAACTACCCACTACACTACTACATACAACTGAAATAGAATAAAAAAAACATAAAAATAAAGATACAAGTGTTCTCATCACAGGGCAATAATATCATTTTTGAATAAAATAAAGAAAACATGGTTAGCATTATACAATTCACAAGAAGGAAGAAACAAAGAAGAAGAAGAAAGAAAAAGAAAAGGAAAAAAATGGTTACCAATATGCAGCCACTGAAAGCAAAACTGACATCAGAATGTTAGTTGCAATTTTCTCCATGAACATGGGTATAGATGACGTCGATGTCATGTTGTCCCCCAGGTTCGGGTCTTATACCATACTAAGGCAGACTGCTGCACTGAAGATGAGATCCAAAGGCAGATTAACCTCACGTTCTACAACTTGTGTACACCTTCTTTTTCTAGAACTAGGACCTTTTGATATGAACTTCTTCGAGAGATGAGCATATTTTGTCAAAACTTTGAGTACTGACGACAATGACTACATCTGGTGAGGAAGGTGTACATGCATTATATTCCTCGAATTCAGTGAACGCATCATATTCATAGAAGACTCAGTCTCATGGGAGGGATTATATGATTCTCCGGTTCAGAAGAAAAACAGCTACTCTTCTCAATAGGCACAAAACTTAGTAGTTCTTCAATATGTTCCTTGTTCAGGATCCCTTGCAGACTTGGCATAGATCGTGAGACTCCTTCCTGATGATTAAAGAGGAATGAAGATACATGTAAAAGAGAGATGAAAAAAAAATATCACTGCAGTCAGACCTAAAGACTTAAGTTTGTACATTGATTAGTTTTAGTGGTGCACATATGTAGTCGTAGACCAATTGAAAAGAAATAAGATGAAGTCAAAAGATTACGTACAAAACACCACGTGCTATACTAGGTTACCAAGGAAACTAGTTATGATCCTTATAGTCGGGAAAATCTAAATGACTGAAAACAGATCTTCTTATCTCACTAAATGAGTAGAAAACCGTTTGTATGAATGCATGAGGGTCAAGAAACATAGTATTCAAGTTTTACTCTACTTGATATGCTCGTTACTCAGTGTTTGTTCTAGACTTCTAGACCTTAGCAAGGACAAAACATGTTGCTTTATCACATTGAAGAATTGTCTGGTTTAAACATGATCTGTACTAGCAGACTCATAGCCAAGAGGTGCAAGGCATCATTTGATTTGAAATTTGATTTTAATTATATATAAAATTTAACGAGTAAAAAAACAATATATTGCTTCACATATGAATCATAAAAAAGTTTAAGGCAATTAGATGAACTTGCAAACACTACATCATGTTGTGTATAGATTTACTCCAAGTAGAAACTGCAAAAAGCATATAAGTAGGCAAACACTATAAAATATTTCAACATCTATTTGATTTTTTTTATTTTAAGGAAAGGGCACAGCCATCAATTTATTAGATCTCTTTGAATTAATCATCCACAAGTATGCAACAAGAAAAGAAATTACCAGATTTAGATGATGGGGAACATCAAAGCCTTCACAAAGTACCTTGTATGGACTATGATTTTCCATGCTAACTTTGAGGAAGTGAACTCAACGAGCATCAAATTTGTGGGGGAGAGACAAGATTCTAGATGATGCACATGGACCTCCATATTCCAAGATCATTTGGACCTTGTTAAAAGGGAATGAGTCCTAGAGATTCCTAGTGAACATAAGAAACAATGCATGTCAAAATCTATTCATGAATAGTGTAGCTCACATCACCCTTTATGCTCACTCATGTATAGAGTAACAACAACAACAACAACAACTAAGCTATTTGTCCCAAGTATTTGGGGTAGGCTACATGAACCAAATGAGAATTACGCCAGGTCTGGCACATGGATCAGCTTTCTCCACTCATTCCTATCGAGCAATATGCCCTCATTAAGACCTTTAGCCTCTATATCTTGTCATATCACCTTCATCCATGTTTTCTTCGATCTCCCCTGCGCTCTTTTAACTTGACCTAATTTGATATGCTCTACTCACCAGACTGGCGCATTTGTAGGTCTACATCACATATGACCAACCATCGTAGGCTGTTTTCTCACTCATGTATAAAGTACAATTGGTATAATAAAAATAGAAGAGTTTGGAAAAGATAACACAGTTGGCTAAAAGATTATTGGTTACTACATACCATCCGAAAATGGTATCATGCATCTAATGTAAGTTCATATATGCTGATGTAAGCTGCATATATGAACTCTTTGTTGAATATTTAATAAATAATAAAAAAGGAAGAAGGAAGAAGACTAGACAAATTTGAAATATTTGTTGTGATTTTATAACAAAGAAAATAAGGAAAATAAATGTATATGCATCTTTTTGTCAGAGGGAATAACATAAGCTCAAATAAGGAATCAGGATTCTTCATTAAATCATTTAAATTATCCAACATCAAATACGTATGTCATAACCAATCTGCAGGTAGTGTGTATCATGCTCAATAAAGTTGAAAAAAACGTGTATCATCCTTTTGTGTAGTAATTTAATTTCGGTAACACTAAGTAACCATATTGAGGCATAACTTAAAATTTATAACACTTAGGTTGTAATAAAATAATACATATTTCTGGTTTCATTTCCGTACCTATCCACTAGTGTTAAGATGAGCTGGACTTTTAATCCACAGATATCTTATAAAATACAGGACTGAAGTGATAAGAAACTAAAAGAAAGAATTTCTTAAAAAGATACGAGGACACTAGTTTCCTATTTGCATAATTGTGTTTCCTCTGTTTTTCACTCTGTAGTACCTAAAACCATCACATATCAAGAAATACTAGTCCTTTGCATTGTAACATACTCTACTTTGAGATCTGTGTAGACCAAATTAGTCAATAAGTTCAAAATCAAGAATTAGAAAATACCTAAAGAGAGAATCAAGGAAATTGAAAGCATCCCAATTAAAAGAGTTCTAGTTATCTTCATATTTCAGAAAAAATCAATACTTAAATTATTGGAAAAAAATCTTTAACACCATATCTTACCAGTCATGAAAGTTTCAAGTTTGGGGAATAGTGTTGCAAAGGATCTGGGTATTGCGGCAAAAAAGTTTAAAGAAAAATAAATTTCTTTTCAGTAACAACTTTTGGGACTTACTCATGAGATATCAGCAGACAGTCTGAGTTCAGCAGAGCTTTTAGTATGTAATTTGTAAATCTACTATTGTTCAGTGTATCAAATTGATTTGCGGACTTGTGTATATAGCTTACTTCATGAGGTTTTATCCTCATACTAGCCAGCTTCAGATTCAAAGGCAACCAAACAATCTTTCAGCTACGATGAGTATTTTTCCATTTTGAGATGAATTGGATTTCAGAATGCCTTCAACAAGAGAGAGTGATGGATGTGACTCAATAAGATGTCTCTCATATTTCTGGCACGCTTCAATCAAGGACTCCAGAGGTCTTAATCTTATTGCCAAATTGTCGATCTGTCGTGTTAAATTGCTTGTGTATAAATGAGCAGTAGGAATGCCAAAGAAGCATAGAAAGTATGCCAACTGCATATTGCATATAACACAAGTAATCCCATGAAAGTTTCATCCTTAAAGCCTGAAGTGAACTGGCTTTTACTTTTCTCAGTAATAAACTCCAGCAACTTTTCCTTCGATAGACTTATAAATTTAATATCATCTTTAGGTACCAAAGAGTATTGCTTCTCAAATCTGTACCGAAGTTTAAAATTGCTAGATAGCTCTTCTGAATATTATCAATAAGGCCTAAAAATATGGTCAGATAGGCTAACATGATGAACTTCTATATCCCACTAATCAAAATATACTTCAGGAAGAGAAGATGGTTGAGATGGCTCTTTCAAGAAAACAGCGGCAGGAGTAACTTTACTGCTACTTTGCTCCATGGTTTCACTTCTCCTGCTTTTTCCAGCAGCGCTCCTCGCCACGCACCTAAGAAAAAGTAGAGATCATTTGATTGTGATATAGAATTAAATAAGGAGGAAACCTTTTCAGAATTTACTTTGGCATCTCCTTTTTCATTCTGAATATTGCTAACATCATTCTTGAGGATCTGAGTGCCGACAGGCTTTACAGATGTGTCATTAGCCGGAGGGATAATCCCATGAAGCTCACTATGTACTTCCTTGCATTCTAACATGGTCAACCTTTCTGAAGAATCATCTACGAAATCTAAGTTGACAGGGAACTCATCTTCATTGCTGGACTGAAATTCAGAATCTGCATAGCAGTGGGTTACCTCGTGCAGCATGCAGATATAAGTTGAACAAGCAAAGGATGCCAGTCTAAATATAGGCCATCAGTTGCTGTCAATACATGCGGTTTGAGAATATGTAAAATATCTGCAAAAATCCTGCTCTGTGATTTCACATCTTTACCATCAGAAATAATAGGCACAGGCAATAATGTATCATCTACCAGTGCTAGCTCAGAGCTGACAACGATTCATAAAAGCTCCCAACAGAATCTATGTCGTCTTGAACATCTTATCGGAGATATCAGGTTCCTTGGCCTCTGGTGAGCTACAAAACTGTTCAAACATATGAACAGAAGGAATATCAAGGATCTGAACTTCCTGATAATAAACTGAGCATGGCATAGAAAACAACCTCCAGCTGATGTCAGAGTATAGAGAGCAGAATTTTCCTCAAGGACAATGCTACCATTGAGGTTTATTACATTCATCTCTAAAACTGAGTTAAGGGATATAGGTTCATCCATGAGGCATTGTTTAGATGAAGTATTTGTTGAGAAATGCTCCAAAATGTCGAGATTAGAGGATTCAAGAAATTCCTTTGCATCAACTACCAATTCATCACCTGCATACCCATGGCGGGGTTCTACACAAGGAAGTAGAGAACTGAATGCCTCTTCAATGGACGAAGTTCCTTCAAGGCCCAGACCTATCTCATTGACCTCAAATTCTGGGACAATAACAGTAAATTCTGATATCTTATCTGGTAAGGAACTATCATCTTTCACAGATAAACAGTCAGGAATAACTTCCACTGCACAAATGATTTCACAAGTTCATCGGAATATGTGACTGACACTCCCGTTTCAATGTCAATAATATCCTACAAAAGAAAGGAATATGATCAAAGAAACATAGTAATATGATATCAAAAGAGATTCAACAGCTTTTAGCTCCAATGTCTCATACAATTAGCCAAATCTTTGGAATCAGGATTTAGTACTCCAAATCTTATAAGTTACACCAAATCAGTCTCTATCAATTTCCATCACAATGACTAACTATAGTTTAGTTTAGGCTTATTAAGGGTAGTCAATTACTTAACTAC
Source organism: Agave tequilana (assembly GCA_038442645.1). NCBI lineage: Eukaryota > Viridiplantae > Streptophyta > Magnoliopsida > Asparagales > Asparagaceae > Agave > Agave tequilana. Next base: position 9,314 of record JAVJIF010023743.1, read on the forward strand.
CCCTCGTCAACCACTTATCAAATTACTCTCTCCCCCCTCCCTCCCTCCCTCCCTCTAGAATATTAATTTAGTGTTATTGGGTTTACATAAAGGAAGAGGATGGGAGTTAGCATTTGCTCTATTTTAAAAAGAAGAGCAATTTATTGTGGGTTCACTTAAATTCATTAATAGATGACAATGGTATGTTAGTCATAACATGTAAAAAAATGTTAAGGTTAACGGAATATTCTCTTTATTTAGATAGAAACAAACTAGAAGGACTAATTAGTGTAACTTACAAATTTTGGGGGCCTAAATAGCAATACAAAAATATTTGAGGGACTAATATCAAAAAATGAAAGATTTTGGGAACGAATATCCAAAAAAAAAACTCTTTTAAAAAAAATGGGATTTTAGCACTTTTCTACTAAATTGGCATATATAAGGTTTTGTTAGTGATGAGCTAACAGAAATCATCTAATAGGGCAAAAGAACAAGAGTCCTTGATGCGGACATCCAGCCGGCACCACAGATCGAGCTATTTATTTTAAATTTGTACTTTTTATTTTATTGAGTCAAGTGTTTTCTTTTATTTAGTATTTTTTTTTGTTTATCTTCTTTAGCTCCATATCAATTGTGTGGGATGAGTTGTGAGTCTTGTAAGATTATATAAAAGCATGAGTCAATAAGAATTGTAATGAGGATTTATGAATGAAATTTTGAGTTTTCGAAATAAAAATCTCTTTTATGAATTCGAGTGTGAAATCCAATTCAAGTAAGATTTGATGTGAAATCAAAATTTTAGTTATCCCGTATCCCCTTTTTCAAAATCCTATTCTCTATCTCAAATCTTATCCAATCTTATAATCTCAAATACAAATCCTGAAGTTAGCCACAAAAATTCAAAAATCCCATCCATCTCCCAACTAATTACAAAAATTTCAAAACAATCACCAAGAATCAAAACCCTGCCTCCTTCTCACACACACAGCCGCCCAACCTCATCTTCTTCATTATTTGTCTTACACAATTCCTTGCACAACCGCCTCTCCATCTTCATCTTCTTATTCGTTTTCCCTCTTACAACCCACCTGCAAGCTGTTTTCCTTATCCCGCTGCCGCTCAACCACAAAGCATCCACTTCTTTCCTTTTGTCACCATCACCGATCAACTCTTATCTACATGATCTTATCCTTGACGTCAACTACAGAACGGCCTGTAGCAGCCACTGCAACGACAGTAACAGTGGCAACACAGCTCCTCGACGTTAACACAGAGGCATCAACAACACCTCCTTCTGCTGCCTTTGCCGTGCCACAGCACTCACGGCCAAACCCAGTATCGTATCAAGCCCGCCTGCTTGTGCTAGGCCCAGTCCATACATCAATCCAGGCCACCTGGAGAGATCACAAAACAAGATCAGTTCAGCTCATATCGGATACTCAAGAACTTAGCATCTTGGTAGGTAAATTCTTCTCTCAACACTCAGAATATCAATTGAGTATCAAAATGATTTAATTAACTAAATTAGTATCAATATGCTCATGTTGTCCGCTATAATTATTAGAATGTGTGCTAATATGATTGGGCTTGTGATCTTACTGATCTTAATATTGATCATATAACTATTACAAGCTTTAACTGAATATTGTGATTGGATTTGTTAAGACTAAAAATATCTATATTACAATTGCAAACATTGTTAAAATCCATCTTGTGGAATTGCTATTTTAGATTCTTTCATACCGAAGGTCATATTTTGTAACGCCCCGATCCTAAGGATACGGAGACGTTATGGCGACGCATATACGCGAGGAAAATACCCCACGTATATACGCTAAGCCTAAATTGTAACCTGAACAAGCTATAATCAGAACTATAATAATCAAGGACCACTGCAATAATACATATAAGACTACACATGATAGCAATGAACAACAGGAAGAAAATGGCAGCTGAACAGAAGTCAAAGGTGATATATAGGAACAAAGAATAATAACAAGAATAAAATGCAAGTATACCAGAATCAAAGGGAGAGGACCCAAGCTCCTCGCAAGGCGTACCGCCTCATCGAATACCTGCACATTAGAAACAATCGTCCAATATCTGGACGTGCAAATCCAGGGTCGTCAGAACGCGACCATAATGAGTGTGTGTGTAAAGGGGAAAGAACTCGTGCAGAAGAAACAATGTGCATAAACAGTAGTAAGAGCAACAGTAAATAGAAAAGGCTAAATAACAAGATAAATAGCTGAACAGTAATACACATGATAATAACATGAATAAAGGTAGAATATAACTGGCACAACTGTAAATATGCAATCAATGTCAAGGCGTGTAATCTATCACATGTCACTAGGTTGGCATACAATCCAGTCATGGTTATAGTTATATGTCTATCACAGTGATATAAATGTACAATAAGGTGATTGTGGTCAGTCCCAATATATTAACAGTTCATTATCATTTATTATGTCAGCGAACACCAATTGCTACCTGTAATAGACGCATCCCATACTACGCCTACTACATGTGTCAATCAGGGTCCTAAGTTATTGAAATCAATGGAAGAGACTTTGTCCATGCTTTAGGTGGGTCCCGTACATACCCGGGACCACGGCCCAGATGCCTGGCGCTGAACCAGACCCTACCGCCAGGTAGTCAGTAACAGTAACAGTACTCACAGTAACACTGTGGAACAGTAAACTCACAGTAGCACTGTGGAACAGTAAACAGATGGGATGTCAGTCATCCCCCGGAACCCTGCAGTGGAACCGTAAGTCGGCTGCGCAACCTGTATCCTAGGTCCACCCAAAATACAGACGCTGTCTCCTCCATCAATTCCCCAATCCCGGTTTAAGTAGTCCGTTTACATTATTATTTATTTAATTCAGTTAAATCAGTCAATGTCCATATTATCTAAAACATTGGGACGATACGGTGACAGTAACAATAACAGTACAGTAACAGTCAATCAGTAATCGTATACACGGTGAACGATATCAGTAACAGTGAACAGTAACAGTAACCGTGTATACGATGAACAATGGGACTGTACAGAGTGTTACGGTCAAACAAATCCTTTCCCAGTAACTTTCAGTAACATGAATAATATAATAGTAACAGTCTAGCTACTGCTCAATAAACAGTCTCAACTAAAGCTGACCATAATCTCATCCATCCATGTTAAAGAGATATCAATAACTAATCCATCAACTTATAGTCTCAATACAATTCTCATGAATCACTAAGTATCAGTCCGTATCAGTGCAATCCAAAATGGTGACTATCATATCAATGAATCTGTAATTAGTCCTCTCCTCAACACCAATATGTTCTAATCCTATACCCTCAACAACTGAGATCAAATAATAGCTATTATCAAACTCCAAGATGTAGATCACCATCATAATAAGTCATCTCTGTTAACTGAAATAATCAATAACCAATCATGAAGTATATGGTATGTCCTCGAGATCAACAAGTCAATACATATTGAATTATATCTAGACAGTCAACATCCTCAATAAGTAATCTAGAATATCTACTCTTGATAATCAACATCAATAACATAGCATCTAACAGATCCAAATGCCTGCAACGTCAATCTCACCACAATACAAGACATGCTCCAATAAAAAGGAATATAGATCCTGGGTAACCTCTAACTCAAGATCAATTTAAGTCACAACTCAACTAATCCAGTCATATCTGATATGTCCTCAATACTCAACTAATAAAGTCAGGTCTAATTACTGATCATCATACAATGTAAATAGCATAAGTCCCAGATCAATCCAAAGTCATCCTATCTAACTTACATTCCCAACAGTTACATGATCGTCAAGTATCGATATACATCAATGAATTTGATATAATAATTGTCATTCCAACATATATCAATATCAGCACTAATCCCCTCACTCTAACATACAACTCTAAATCTCAAATCCTCAAGAGTTCACATTTCTATTAAGATCAAACATGATATCCCAATACTCGGTATCACAACATATACATGCATCTAAGTTCTATTAGATCAAGTCATTACCACCAATATCCATCTCAAATACCCTCATGCTACATCCTGATATGTCTACAACAATACTCTAGATATACATAGGACAAACATGAGGGTTCTAACATGTATCAATAATCATGCATATCATATCCCTATACACCCAACATGAAAAAATAACAGGAGATGACCGTCCACCCCCACGCTCGATGATCTCCACACATAAACATGTAATCTCAGTATTCTACTCGACAATTACATAACATATAAAATAATAGCTGCAATCACTTAATAAAAGAGAGAAGGAGTAAGAGACACTCACATTGGGGAATCTGGTCGTCGTCGGGCGAGTCGTCGTTACGGTCGCTGTAGTGTCGCTCTTCGCTGTTGGACTGCATAGGAGGGTAGCCAGGGTACTGGGGAAGGCCACCGTGCCGGTCTCCGACGACGGCCTGGCGTGGATCAGGAGAACGGCCTGCTCGCCCGTCATGTGCGCTGGTTCTGGACTGCCGTGCTGCTGCTCTCCTTCCTGGGCTGCTGGTCCGGATCTCACCAAACAAATCCAAAATACTGTAACACGCAACCAATACATACAAATAATCATAAATACACGCTAAACACCCACACGTGCATACGAACATATACGCGTACACATATACATACGTATACAAGCATACACATACATACATACATATTATATAAACATGCCTACACATTATATACTTACATATATATTAATGCGTAATTACACATACACCTATATACATTAATTTAATGCAAACATATCCAATTTAATTAAGTCCCAATTATTAATCACTAAATATACACAAATGATTAAAGAATAAATTCATGCATAAATATATACCATGCATAAATGTCCAAATTAATAAATATCTATTATTAACTATAATTACCTATACATATTTAATCCACATCCATGCATACACATGCATGCATAACACCATTAAAGACACTCACGTACACACACAATCACCCACATTTAATAACTTCTCAATTATTACACAAATGCCATAATACATGTAAATAAAGCTAACCTCGGGGCATCTTGCGGCGCACCGATGGAGGCTCCGACGGAGGCGTCCGGGGTCGCGGAGGGTGTCGTTGGATAGAGTAACTCGCCGTGAAGGGCGTGGGGTACGTTCGCGCTCGCCGACGTCGATCAACGGCGTCCCGCGGAGAGTCCGAAAATGGTTCGGAGTAGGATTTTACGCACATGCAAGTAACCCACAAGAAAACATATACATTACAAATATAATATACATAGTACTATTAATAAATGCCATTTACATGAATAAATATTAAGGGAGAGAGAGAATCATTCCTTCATTGTTATCTTCTAGCTTCACAATGTTGTCAGCGGAAGAATGACCAACTTCTTCAACCAATTCTGTCACACCAACGTGGGGCGTGGGGGGACTTACAAGGTTCTCTAAAGGAATATTTCTGGCTTCACTGTTTAACTCATGCATCAAGGAATCACCACGAATTTCTGCTGCAGAATCTGTGCTGCCATGGGGATTTCGGCCATTGGGGCTGGTGGCAGATCTGCAGGGGGCGCCTGCTGGAGGAGGAGACCTGGGCGCTCGGCTGCGGGCTAGTGAGGAGGGGATCCGGCTTCGGCTGTGCTCCGGACTCGGTGGAGGGGCGCGCACTCGGGCGTTGGGGATCCTGGTGATGGCGTGGAGTTGGGCGGCTGGAGTTGTGAAGGAGGGGAATTATGATAGGATTAGTTATAGTTTTGATTAGGTTTTGGGGTTAATCTAACGGTTAGGAAGAGACCATGTTTATATATATGGTTTGGATTTATTAGGTATAGAGTATTGGAGTTATAGGGTAATGGGTAGTGGGTTTTTGATCCAAATGGGTTTGGATTCAATTAGGCTAATGGGTTTAGGATTAGGAACGGGTCAAGGGCCATGGAATCCAAACGGGTATTATCGGGTATAGGGTCACCAATGGGTATTGGATCTAAAAGAGGATAACAGGTAGGCACAAGAATACAAGGGAATATGGCATGAATAGGAATCAAGAGTAAGGGAAACATACCACTACAAAATAATCCAACATTAGTAGCTACATTGCCTTAATCAAAATAATAGTATTAATAATGCCAATAACATCACTGATGCTTAATTACAAAAATGATAGAACACTAATATTAATTAATAAACATCAACAATAAAATAAAGATAACACTGATAGAAATAACAATAAATAATAAAGGAAGAATAATTTGTCTTATATTATTTGAAAATAATTTTGCATATCCAACAATAATAATCTCAAGAGAAATAAATTATCTTGATTAATTAAAATAATCGGTAAATCAAAATAAATACTTTAGGAATATGAAAATACTGTATTACTAGGTAGGGATCTTACACTCTACCCACCTTATTAAAAATTTCGTCCCCGAAATTCAAATAAAGCAGGGGATGGTAAAAAAATCCCAAAATCAAAGGAGAAAGCAAACAAACTTCACATCACTTCTCTGCACATCATAAATCCACCACGCTTCCGCTGCGCACTCTGATACATGCCACCGACTTCAGCATGAAGTAACCCAAACCCAAGAGATAAAATCAAGAAACAGAACCAAGAAGGATGGCAAGAAGCAAGATGAAGATACAGATCACTCAAAAATAGAGAAGAAATCAAGGGTACCAAAAGATCAAAGATGAGGATTTTCAAAGGGAGGACGATCAATCCCAAATGGAATCAATATCATAATGGAGAGTATATGTATATTGCAGCATAGCTATAGCTTGTTTTCAAGTTACCGGTAAGAACTAGGTCTCTCTTGCGAAAAAGGAAAGTCAAAATTCAACATCGCAAGTCGAAAACCTAGGCTCTGATACCACTCTGTAACGCCCGATCCTAAGGATACGGAGACGTTATGGCGACGCATATACGCGAGGAAAATACCCCACGTATATACGCTAAGCCTAAATTGTAACCTGAACAAGCTATAATCAGAACTATAATAATCAAGGACCACTGCAATAATACATATAAGACTACACATGATAGCAATGAACAACAGGAAGAAAATAGCAGCTGAACAGAAGTCAAAGGTGATATATAGGAACAAAGAATAATAACAAGAATAAAATGCAAGTATACCAGAATCAAAGGGAGAGGACCCAAGCTCCTCGCAAGGCGTACCGCCTCATCGAATACCTGCACATTAGAAACAATCGTTCAATATCTGGACGTGCAAATCCAGGGTCGTCAGAACGCGACCATAATGAGTGTGTGTGTAAAGGGGAAAGAACTCGTGCAGAAGAAACAATGTGCATAAACAGTAGTAAGAGCAACAGTAAATAGAAAAGGCTAAATAACAAGATAAATAGCTGAACAGTAATACACATGATAATAACATGAATAAAGGTAGAATATAACTGGCACAACTGTAAATATGCAATCAATGTCAAGGCGTGTAATCTATCACATGTCACTAGGTTGGCATACAATCCAGTCATGGTTATAGTTATATGTCTATCACAGTGATATAAATGTACAATCAGGTGATTGTGGTCAGTCCCAATATATTAACAATTCATTATCATTTATTATGTCAGCGAACACCAATTGCTACCTGTAATAGACGCATCCCATACTACGCCTACTACATGTGTCAATCAGGGTCCTAAGTTATTGAAATCAATGGAAGAGACTTTGTCCATGCTTTAGGTGGGTCCCGTACATACCCGGGACCACGGCCCAGATGCCTGGCGCTGAACCAGGCCCTACCGCCAGGTAGTCAGTAACAGTAACAGTACTCACAGTAACACTGTGGAACAGTAAACTCACAGTAGCACTGTGGAACAGTAAACAGATGGGATGTCAGTCATCCCCGGAACCCTGCAGTGGAACCGTAAGTCGGCTGCGCAACCTGTATCCTAGGTCCACCCAAAATACAGACGCTGTCTCCTCCATCAATTTCCCCAATCCCGGTGTAAGTAGTCCGTTTACATTATTATTTATTTAATTCAGTTAAATCAGTCAATGTCCATATTATCTAAAACATTGGGACGATACGGTGACAGTAACAATAACAGTACAGTAACAGTCAATCAGTAATCGTATACACGGTGAACGATATCAGTAACAGTGAACAGTAACAGTAACCGTGTATACGATGAACAATGGGACTGTACAGAGTGTTACGGTCAAACAAATCCTTTCCCAGTAACTTTCAGTAACATGAATAATATAATAGTAACAGTCTAGCTACTGCTCAATAAACAGTCTCAACTAAAGCTGACCATAATCTCATCCATCCATGTTAAAGAGATTTCAATAACTAATCCATCAACTTATAGTCTCAATACAATTCTCATGAATCACTAAGTATCAGTCCGTATCAGTGCAATCCAAAACGGTGACTATCATTCAATGAATCTGTAATTAGTCCTCTCCTCAACACCAATATGTTCTAATCCTATACCCTCAACAACTGAGATCAAATAATAACTATTATCAAACTCCAAGATGTAGATCACCATCATAATAAGTCATCTCTGTTAACTGAAATAATCAATAACCAATCATGAAGTATATGGTATGTCCTCGAGATCAACAAGTCAATACATATTGAATTATATCTAGACAGTCAACATCCTCAATAAGTAATCTAGAATATCTACTCTTGATAATCAACATCAATAACATAGCATCTAACAGATCCCAAATGCCTGCAACGTCAATCTTACCACAATACAAGACATGCTCCAATAAAAAGGAATATAGATCCTGGGTAACCTCTAACTCAAGATCAATTTAAGTCACAACTCAACTAATCCAGTCATATCTGATATGTCCTCAATACTCAACTAATAAAGTCAGGTCTAATTACTGATCATCATACAATGTAAATAGCATAAGTCCCAGATCAATCCAAAGTCATCCTATCTAACTTACATTCCCAACAGTTACATGATCGTCAAGTATCGATATACATCAATGAATTTGATATAATAATTGTCATTCCAACATATATCAATATCAGCACTAATCCCCTCACTCTAACATACAACCAGTGTTTTAAATGTCGGCCGACATTTCCGAAATGTCGGCCGACATTTCGTTTTCAAGCCCTCACCGCCACGACATCCCCACCCGCATTTGAAATGGCGTTTTAGAAAATGTCGGCGGACATTTCGGGAAAAATCTGATATATCAGCCGATATTTTTCCGAAATGTCGGCCGACATTTTGAGAAAAACCCAATATGTTGATTGGTCTTGGAAGTTGGAGCAATTGAGAAATTTTAACAATGGATTAGTGAATATATACACAATGTTTAAGTTAATTATACATATCCTAAACATATTTATGTAGTTTTGCATAAGTTGTGTATGTATTACCTTGATAAGAATTTTTAAATTACATTATTTAAGACATCTAGGATATATATTTGTTATCCGTCATGACGTCCGAAATTTACTAAATGGCCCCGAAATATCTCCGAAATCCGAAATCCGACATCCGATTACGACATCTGACATTTCCCTGATATCCGACATTTAAAACACTGCATACAACTTTAAATCTCAAATCCTCAAGAGTTCACATTTCTATTAAGATCAAACATGATATCCCAATACTCGGTATCACAACATATACATGCATCTAAGTTCTATTAGATCAAGTCATTACCACCAATATCCATCTCAAATACCCTCATGCTACATCCTGATATGTCTACAACAATACTCTAGATATACATAGGACAAACATGAGGGTTCTAACATGTATCAATAATCATGCATATCATATCCCTATACACCCAACATGAAAAAAATAACAGGAGATGACCGTCCACCCCCACGCTCGATGATCTCCACACATAAACATGTAATCTCAGTATTCTACTCGACAATTACATAACATATAAAATAATAGCTGCAATCACTTAATAAAAGAGAGAAGGAGGAAGAGACACTCACATTGGGGAATCTGGTCGTCGTCGGGCGAGTCGCCGTTACGGTCGCTGTGGTGTCGCTCTTCGCTGTTGGACTGCATAGGAGGGTAGCCAGGGTACTGGGGAAGGCCACCGTGCCGGTCTCCGACGACGGCCTGGCGTGGATCAGGAGAACGGCCTGCTCGCCCGTCATGTGCGCTGGTTCTGGACTGCCGTGCTGCTGCTCTCCTTCCTGGGCTGCTGGTCCGGATCTCACCAAACAAATCCAAAATACTGTAACACGCAACCAATACATACAAATAATCATAAATACACGCTAAACACCCACACGTGCATACGAACATATACGCGTACACATATACATACGTATACAAGCATACACATACATACATATTATATAAACATGCCTACACATTATATACTTACATATATATTAATGCGTAATTACACATACACCCATATACATTAATTTAATGCAAACATATCCAATTTAATTAAGTCCCAATTATTAATCACTAAATATACACAAATGATTAAAGAATAAATTCATGCATAAATATATACCATGCATAAATGTCCAAATTAATAAATATCTATTATTAACTATAATTACCTATACATATTTAATCCACATCCATGCATACACATGCATGCATAACACCATTAAAGACACTCACGTACACACACAATCACCCACATTTAATAACTTCTCAATTATTACACAAATGCCATAATACATGTAAATAAAGCTAACCTCGGGGCATCTTGCGGCGCACCGATGGAGGCTCCGACGGAGGCGTCGGGGTCGCGGAGGGTGTCGTTGGATAGAGTAACTCGCCGTGAAGGGCGTGGGGTACGTTCGCGCTCGCCGACGTCGATCAACGGCGTCCCGCGGAGAGTCCGAAAATGGTTTGGAGTAGGATTTTACCGCACATGCAAGTAACCCACAAGAAAACATATACATTACAAATATAATATACATAGTACTATTAATAAATGCCATTTACATGAATAAATATTAAGGGAGAGAGAGAATCATTCCTTCATTGTTATCTTCTAGCTTCACAATGTTGTCAGCGGAAGAATGACCAACTTCTTCAACCAATTCTGTCACACCAACGTGGGGCGTGGGGGGACTTACAAGGTTCTCTAAAGGAATATTTCTGGCTTCACTGTTTAACTCATGCATCAAGGAATCACCACGAATTTCTGCTGCAGAATCTGTGCTGCCATGGGGATTTCGGCCATTGGGGCTGGTGGCAGATCTGCAGGGGGCGCCTGCTGGAGGAGGAGACCTGGGCGCTCGGCTGCGGGCTAGTGAGGAGGGGATCCGGCTTCGGCTGTGCTCCGGACTCGGTGGAGGGGCGCGCACTCGGGCGTTGGGGATCCTGGTGATGGCGTGGAGTTGGGCGGCTGGAGTTGTGAAGGAGGGGAATTATGATAGGATTAGTTATAGTTTTGATTAGGTTTTGGGGTTAATCTAACGGTTAGGAAGAGACCATGTTTATATATATGGTTTGGATTTATTAGGTATAGAGTATTGGAGTTATAGGATAATGGGTAGTGGGTTTTTGATCCAAATGGGTTTGGATTCAATTAGGCTAATGGGTTTAGGATTAGGAACGGGTCAAGGGCCATGGAATCCAAATGGGTATTATCGGGTATAGGGTCACCAATGGGTATTGGATCTAAAAGAGGATAACAGGTAGGCATAAGAATACAAGGGAATATGGCATGAATAGGAATCAAGAGTAAGGGAAACATACCACTACAAAATAATCCAACATTAGTAGCTACATTGCCTTAATCAAAATAATAGTATTAATAATGCCAATAACATCACGGATGCTTAATTACAAAAATGATAGAACACTAATATTAATTAATAAACATCAACAATAAAATAAAGATAACACTGATAGAAATAACAATAAATAATAAAGGAAGAATAATTTGTCTTATATTATCTGAAAATAATTTTGCATATCCAACAATAATAATCTCAAGAGAAATAAATTATCTTGATTAATTAAAATAATCGGTAAATCAAAATAAATACTTTAGGAATATGAAAATACTGTATTACTAGGTAGGGATCTTACATATTTTTTGGGGAAACATCATAGAATTTATCACTGACTAACACAATACAAGGTCCATGTTTCACATCAATTTGGTATCAAAGTATAACTTAAGTAAAAAACTTGTATTAAATCTAGAAAATTTTAATTTTGTTTTATGCATTTATTAGAAAAATTTGTTTTGTTTTCTTTTGCATAAAAATTGATTTAGAAATTCTTAGCACTCATTTAGGTCTTTGTTTAGTAAGTCCCCCAACTGTCACCATGTGTACCAATCTTTGAGAGTCGTCTAGATTATTCTGATAGTTTACACGATCACCAAACTTTCTATATTGGCTACACAGGCTTAACATGTACTTCCACCTGTATCCACTTTCTAAAGCTGAGAAAGTAAGGCTGAGAAAGTAAGGCTCGCTTCTATGAAATTGACTTGACAAGTTAACCAATATTAGACTGGTGTGGTAAAAAGACGAGTATTCTGTGGCCAACCACTGATTGAAACATATGATAGACTGAAGGAAATACTTACAGATAAATACGAATTACCATATTTCTACAATTATAAAAAATACCAGCAGTTAGACCTTCCCCATTTGTTCAACATCAAACGTCTAGTATTGTTATCCCTCCATCTAGGTATAATATTAAGGACACCGAAGACAAAAACATTAAAAGTAACACCAAAGATAAAAGCATTAAAAGGGATTTTTTTTCAAACTTAATCATATAATCAAGTGATACAACAGTTAAGGTTATGGCCATATTGCTGCCAACTGTCCAAAATCATTTAGGATTGCTATCATTGAAAGAGTTTCCATGAAAGTTTCTTAACCTGATAGCAATATCTCTTTGAAAGTCACTCTTGTGATTAAAGAGTTTAGTGTTATTTCCTCAGCAGTCACAACTATTATCCTTATTGTTATTGTTGCAACTGTCATTCACCTTTTTCGTTCCCGGCTCTACTGCAGGTACCACCTTCTCCGCCTCCTTTACTGTCGACCCCTACTGTCGTTGCTTGTCTCCTCCCTGCTCTATTGCCGACACGATCCCTTTTCCCCGTTGTAAAATCACCTAGAGGGGGGTGAATAGGTGATGGCTAATCTAATGGTCACTAATGCGGAATTAAAAACTATTTAATGCAAGCTAAAACTTATTACACTAAACACCAAGTTTAACACAAGAGTGTTGCCGAATTCCCCGTGAAGGGCTCTGGACAAACTCCTCAAGATTCCTCTAAATAAGAGTTGAGGTGCCGCGTTGGCTCTCTTGGTTGAAAACTAATGTTAGCAAACAATTCCCAAGCATATATCAATTTAGCACACAATATATCAAGCATGTAAAGATAAGACAAGTAATAGCATGCAAGATATAAACAAGTAAGGGAGAGAGAGAAAGAGCAATCGCAAACACAAGAGATTTGTTTCGAGGTTCGAGCACCCTTGCTTTACGTCCCCGCCTTCACTTGAAGGATTTTCACTATAAACCGATCCCACCGGATCACTCGGTGCCGCAACACTTACAAGCTCTCGGACTCCCTAGTCCGTACACACCGCAAGCTCTCTAGCTCGCCGAGGCCGCACCTCAAACACCGAGTTCACACACGAACTCGAAACACCGCGAACCCGCAAGTCCGCCTCCTCAAAGTACAAGAAAGATCTCTTGGTGATCTAAACACTTTGATCACCAATAAACACTCTCACAAAAACACTCCTATAGAATGAATATGTCAATGGGTTGCTCAAGTGTTTGTGAGAAAAACAAGGATTGAAATGGTGGAGGAAGACTCAAAGAAATCACTTCTAAACACTCTTGATAAAACTTCCCTTGTAATTGAAAATATTGCTCTCAAATAAGTGGAGAAAACCTCTTGAAAGAGTAGGAAAAACTGTTGTAAAAATTCACTTAAAATCTTGTAGAAAACAGCCCCCAAATGCCCCAATTTATAGAGCTAGAAAAATTAGTCGTTGGGATCCAGGTGGCCTGACGGTCGACCGCCCGGTCGACCGCCAATGGTCATTTTTCTGACCGTTGGGGCAGCGGTCAACCGGCCCGGTCGACCGAACCTCTGGAACAGAGAGCAGACTCTCTGCCAGTCGACCGGCCCGGTCGACCGAGGCTTTCTAGAGAGCAAAGCTCTCTGGACGGTCGACAATTCCGGTCGACCGGCCCTCCAGCCAGACTCGTGCACGTCTGTGCACGTCGCGCGGTCGACCGTCCCGGTCGACCGGGTGAAGCCAGATCAGGGATTAAAAGGTTTGACATTTTGATTGAAATAAAATCCCATAAATTCACAGAAAATCTACAAAAATGTTTTACCAATATACTTTGATAAACAAACATGCTTGCACAAAATCAAGACATGTTACAAATAATTTGGAATATTTTTGTAACTAGGAAATTTTAGCTTAAAACAAAAACGGTATTTTCTAGAAACTTGATTTTTCCAAAACTTATTTTTCCAAACTTCTCCAAATACAAAAACAGGATATTCAAACTCATTTAAAGCATAGAGTGTATGGATATGATCCACTACACAAACATGGTGAAATATCTATGTTTTTGACATTAAGCTCTAAATATGGTTTTGGTTAAAACATGTAAACTAGAATACCAAAAATCAAACCGGTATTTTTCCAAAAGAAAACTCTTTTGCATTTTTCCAAAAAGAAAATTCTTTTATGAAAAACCTATCTATATCAAGAGTGTGTGTGTATATGGTATAGTTGAGCAATCCACCAACTATTCTATCCTTTACATTTTATCTAAAACAAAATCTTATAAAACAAACCTAGACACAAGTCTTCATCTTCTTGAAGTCTTCACTTGAAGTCTTCCCATCTTCTTGACTTGGCCCAAACTCGATCCATAGAGCTAGACTCCTCTTGAGTACTTGATGTGGTCTTGATGCACAAGCTCTTGAATCAAATCGTGCTAGATCCAAAACTTGACTTTAAATCCTTTGTTGAAGCTACACACCTACTAAGATCTTGATCATAAATCTGTCACTAATTAAACACAAGATCATTAGTACTATAACTACATGAGTTGATCATCATCAAAACTAGAGTGATAGGTCTTTGGGCCAACAATCTCCCCCTTTTTGATGATGACAAAACTCATGAAGTTATATATGCATGGATTAAAGTAAAGCTCCAAAGAAGCTCCACTTAACTCATGCATACCAAATAAACAAATAAATATGCAATGAAAGCTCATAAATATGTATGCAAATGTATGGAGATAAACATGCATAAGCAAGCATGAAACACATCAAATTCTTTTTCTCTTATTTACAACACAAAACATATATGCATAAACATAAATCCTTCTCCCCCTTTATAAATAGAGGAAGGAAAACATGCATATATACTAAAATACTTCTCCAATACTTCTCCCCCTTTTGTCAATCATCAACAAAAGGGTTAAAGTAAAAACAAAATCAACAAATTTTTCTCCCCCTTTTTGTCCGAAACATAGAATCAATATAGGGATAATCTTAAACAAATCAATAAAAGTTTATATGCGATATACATTCATTAAGAGGAAGACGCTAAGTTAACTTCCCTACACTTATACATTACATGAAGGAGGGATGACAAGCCCTAATTCACATAACGCATAATCTATAATGCATAAGAGAAGATGTTAAGATCTTCTTACACACGGGTACCGCATAAAGAAGAGTTGTCAAGCTCCTCAATACAAGATACACTCAACATGAATCTATATGTAGAAGAGATGTTAAGCTCCCCTTGCATATAGGCAATACACATCAAAAATTTTTGATTTTTAATTGTTCAAACAAAATTTTGAATTTTTCTCAATAAAACAAATTTTGAGATATCTTAGTAAATCAAATTTTAATATATCAAAAAAAATTTTAAGGTACCACTTGTAGTCAAATTTTAAGAAAATACCAATTGAAAAAAAATCATGTTGATACCAATTGTAAATAAACATTACAAATTTTGAATTTTTCAAATAGTCAATACATATTGATACCAATTGTAAATTTATAACAAATTTGAAAAAGAAACATATTGTTATCAATTGAAAAACAATGCATAAGCTTTATTAAAATGTCAATTGAGATACCAATTGAAAATAAAGTTTTAATTTAAGCTTAGAACAAACTTTGTGCTTTAAATATGTAAACCAATTGTAAAACAAGCACACAAAAATCATATATATGTATGAAAAGAGAATACCAATAGCAATTGATATTATAGAAATAATGAAGCATACATATATAGAAAACAAAATATGAGTATATACAAAATTATCAATTTAGATACCAAATTGAAAAGATCCAATGATACCAATTGAAAATAACAAAGTAAATCAAGTATATAACTCATAACCTACCACCCTTTATATACACAAGGTAAAGGATTTTTCAATAAAGTTTACAAGGCATACTCGCCCAGCCATCCGCCCATAGATGGTGTAGGAAGGTTTTCGAAAATAGGGTTTGAAAACATTTTATAGTGAAAACCACTACCTAATTGAAGAATAATAACTAATTAAAAGTAATTTTTGAAAACTAGTTAAAGATCCTTCAAAACATCAAAACATATGTTTTTTATGAATCATACCAAATACACAAGAATTGACACTCAAAATTGATAAAGCTCAAAAATATGTTCATGAAACAAGATCATGACAAAACAAATAAAATGTGAGTGTTCAAAAATCATGTAAATAACATTTTCATGAAAATAATCAATAATTCTCAAAAGCAAACATGAATTTTATCAAACAAATCATGAAAGTTCATTTTTCATTTTTAAAACAAACTTCTAGGTATATGTATGATTTTATTCAAAACTAACAATATGCATACATATCCCAAACATAAAAGAGTCTATCAAAGGTATTTGCATGAAGGCAAGAGACTCACGGGTATACATGTATATTTATTAGATTTGAATAAAAATGCATATACATGAAGCAAAAAACACGAAAATAGGCAAAACAAGTGTAAATGAGAGAATCATCAAAACTAGGCTATACATGTGCATAGAGTGAGTATAAATGATCATGAAGTGCAAGCATATATAAATCAATTTATTGTTCACTATTTGTACATGTATAAATACAAGTTTTGATAAAAACTACATTTAAACTAGTATTTACCACATGAAGCACAAAACAACTAAAACATGAACATGTTAAAAATATCACATATGAATAAGCATGTAAATAAACTAAGAGTTTTAGAGATAGTTACCAAAAAAAAGAACTATGCTCCAAATCTCCAAACATAGTGGTTGTCCTACCAAACCTCCATGATAGTGATGCATCAGAAGTATGTGTCCATCTGTCTATGTGCATTCACTACCAAGGCACCATCTCTCTCACGTTTTGTGAGAGCCCTCACCCACATTAATAACACATGGTGGGGGTTTTGGTACCCATCTTCTCTTGGGTCCTAAGGGGTTAGCTTTTTAAGGGACCCAAACATTTTTCTTATTAGCAAAATTTAAAGCATTTATCTTATCATAACTAAATTTTGCTAAATGGCCTTTGCGGCCACAATGTGTACATTTGTACACCATAGGATGCATATGTGTATGAGTGTGATCATGACGTGCAACATAAGCATATGCATGATGATGATGTGCATGAATCTGTGGAGTTTGTTTCTTTGAAAACAAAAACTCCAATCTTTTATGGTTAAATGCACACGAGCTCAAAGTTGAGCTTAAACAATTAATCCAATTTTTCAAAACATTTATCTCATTTTCATTTATGGTAGCATGTAAAGCATGATGAGAATGAGAATCATTTTTCTTATTCTTTTTTGAAACATTTTCTTTTCTTTTTCAAACATTTTTCTTTTCAAAGAAGTGTTTTCATTAAAAGCAACTTCTTTTTATTTTTCCACCAAAACAATTTTATTTTTCAAAATAGTGTTTCCTTCACACAAATCATTCAATTTAGAAACTAAAAAAACATTCTCATTTTTAAATCATCATTCTCTTTTTCTAAACATGCAATTTTATTTTTAAAAGAATCATTTTCTTTTAACATTCAATCAAAATTCTTTTTCAAATTTTTATTATCTTTTCTAAGCATGTCATATTTCTCTAATAGTTGTTGACAAAATGAGGCAAGTTCATCATATGACATGTCATTATCTTCTACTTTGGATTCGGTAGTTACCTCAAGGGGGTTGTCCCCTTGGACCATGTAGCACAAGTTGGATGTGTCACTTCCAACATCCTAGTCGCTCCTCGCATAATATTATTCATTTTCGCCAGGGAGATGAGGGTGTTCCATGCTACAAAAGCCGAATCAATGTTAGAAACCCTAGATAAAAATTCATCATTTAGGGTTGACTTTATAGCATGAAGGGCTTTTGCATTAGCCTCAATATTTTTGCCATTTAAACAATATGAATCTTTAGTGGTGGCAAAATAAACACGAGTTCCTAGGCCTTTGAGGAATAAAGACATCTTCACCTTCCATATATGGATGTTAAGAATGTCAAAGGTGGGTGGTGTCATGAAGTCCATGGTGTGTGTATAAAATATATGATTAGCCTAAAAATGAGGATCTTTAACTCTAGGTTGTAAGACCCAAATCAAGAGCACTTGGCTCTGATACCAATTGTAAAATCACCTAGGGGGTGAATAGGTGATGGCTAATCTAATGGTCACTAATGCGGAATTAAAAACTATTTAATGCAAACTAAAACTTGTTACACTAAACTCCAAGTTTAACACAAGAGTGTTGCCGAATTCCCCGTGAAGGGCTCTGGACAAACTCCTCAAGATTCCTCTAAATAAGAGTTGAGGTGCCGCGTTGGCTCTCTTGGTTGAAAATTAGTGTTAGCAAACAATCCTCAATCATATATCAATTTAGCACACAATATATCAAGCATGTAAAGATACGACAAGTAATAGCATGCAAGATATAAACAAGTAAGGGAGAGAGAGAAAGAGCAATCGCAAACATAAGGAATTTGTTTCGAGGTTCGAGCACCCTTGCTCTATGTCCCCGCCTTCACACTTCAAGGATTTCCAATATAAACCGATCCCACCGGATCACTCGGTGCCGCAACACCTACAAGCTCTCGGACTCCCTAGTCCGTACACACCGCAAGCTCTCTAGCTCGCCGAGGCCGCACCTCAAACACTGAGTTCACACACGAACTCGAAACACCTCGAACCCGCAAGTTCGCCTCCTCAAAGTACAAGAAAGATCTCTTGGTGATCTAAACACTTTGATCACCAATAAATACTCACACAAAAACACTCCTATAGAATGAATATATCAATGTGAGAAAAATAAGGATTGAAATGGTGGAGGAAGACTCAAAGAAATCACTTCTAAACACTCTTGATAAAACTCCCCATTTAATTGAAAATATTTGCTATCAAATAAGTGGAGAAAACCTCTTGAAAGAGTAGAAAAAACTGTTGTAAAAATCTACTTAAAATCTTGTAGAAAACTGCCCCCAAATACCCCAATTTATAGAGCTAGAAAAACTAGCCGTTGGGATCCAGGTGGCCCGACGGTCGACCGCCCGGGCGGTCCGCCAACGGTCATTTTCTGACCGTTGGGGGCAGCGATCGACCGGCCCGGTCGACCGAACCTCTGGAACAGAGAGCAGACACTCTGCCGGTCGACCGGCTTGGTTGACCGAGGCTTTCCAGAAAGCAAAGCTCTCTGGACGGTCGACCGTTCCGGTCGACCGGCCCTCCAGCCAGACTCGTGCACGTCTGTGCTGAAAGGGAACACCTAGAGGGGGGGGTGAATAGGTGTTAGTGCTAATCTAAAATTAAATGCAAAACTAAGTGCGCTAAATGCGGAAGCTAATGCAAATGTTGCCCAAACTAATACAATACAACAAGTGTAGCCGAATTCCTCTTGCGAGGCTCTGGACTAACTCCTCTTGATTCCCCTTGAAATGGGTTGAGGCGCTATGTGAAGCTCTTGTTGGATGAGTATAAGTTAGGCACACACAAAAGCAATCCAAGCAATGTGCACACACAATCAAGCCAAGCGATCAAGGATATAGCAATATGGAGTATGCAATGGCAACACAAGCAATGTATATAATATGCTATGAAAGAATAATGCTTGCACAAAAGTAAAGAGAATAGAGTTGAGAGAAATTAGATCAAACGCTAACACAAAGATTTGTTTCGAGGTTCGAGCCCCTAGCCCTACATCCCCGCCTACACCACTATATAGGATTTCCAATCCACTATAGGAGTACCGAACTCCTCTCTCAATCCTTACAAAGCCACCGAGGCTATACAACCACAATCCACCTCTACCGAAGAGGGATAAGGCCCGTAGCCAATACAAACACAATCACCTCTACCGAAGAGGGATCCAACCACAATACCACTCCGATCAACCTCTACCAAAGAGGGATACAACAAAAGCAAGGAGGGTTTACAATTTAGAGGCTTAACCTCAAACACTTCTCTTTTTCTCTCTTTTTCCACAATACAAATGATCCTAATAGATTAGGATAGAAGATAGCTCAAGTGTGGAAACTAGGTGTTTTTGGAAACAAGCAACAAAGAAAAACTACTTGAGAAATCTCTTGTATATGATAGAAATTAAAGATCAAATCAATATCCCAAAACCCTAGTTTTCTTTGATTTTCCAAAAACCCAAAAACAATAAAGATGAAATCTTTTAGCACAAAAACTATTTTGAAAACTTGTTTAAACACTAGAGAAATACTGAAATTTTTCTTCTTGAAAAACCTTGGCCAAAAACCCAAAGAGATGGGGTTTATATAGGCCCAATACAAAACTAGCCGTTAGAGCTGAGCTGGCAGCTCTGACAGGCAACGGTCGATCGGCCCGGTCGACCGCCAACGGTCAGAAATATGACCGTTGGGCAACTGCGGTCGACCGGCCCGGTCGACCCAAACAAACAGAGAGCAGAACTCTCTGCAGCGGTCGACCGCCCGGTCGACCCAAACAAACAGAGAGCAGAGCTCTCAGACCCGGTCGACCCGTACGGTCGACCGAGTTTGTGTCTGCCAGACGTGCACAAGTTTGTGCACGTCGGTCGACCCCATGGGTCGACCGCCCTTGGTGCGGTCGACCCATACGGTCGACCGATCAGCACAAACCTGGGTCAGAAAAACTGGGAAAAATGTTTTATAAAAATCTTTTATCTTTTCTGAAAATCCCATAAAACTTGTTTTAACATTTTATGTTAAAACACAAACAAGTGATAAAAATTTCAAGACATATATCAATCATATCAATTCATTTTCGAGTCTTGCAAATTTTATCAAAACAAAACTTGTATTTTTAACAAACTTGATATTTCAATACATGAATAGGAATATCAAAATAAGTTTGTCTTAGCAAGTTAAAGCATGTATGTATAACTAGAATACATCTACTATACATATAAAACATGTAAACTTGTTTTGATCTACTATTCATGAAAACCAAATTCAAAACATGAAAACGTGTGTGTTGTGCACTTGAGCATATCAACTATACTAAGCTTTTACAAATGGATCTAAACACACTATCTAAACTAGGATACCTAAGTCTTCTTGATGATCTTCATCTTCAAGTAGACTTGCTCCAAAACTCCATCCATGGGCTAGGCAATGTATGATCTTGAAGCTTTGGCCCTGGAATCATCATGAAAAGCTTCTACACACCTTGTTGAAGCTAATCACCAACTAATATCTTGGTTAATGATCTGAAACTTAAACAACACAAGATTATTAGTAAACATAACTACATGAGTTAATCATCATCAAAACTAGAGTGGAAGGCCTTTGGGCCAACAATCTCCCCCTTTTTGATGATGACAAAACTCATGGAGTTATATATGCATGGATTAAAGTTAGGCTTCAAAGAAGCTCCCCCTTAACTCATGCATAAACAAATAAATAAAATATATGCAATGAATGTACATAAACATGTATGCATCAATATGCATAAACACAAACACATGTTCTAGAAGCTCTAGTTACCAATTAAATTAATAAAGCATTAACAACATAAACACTAGATGCTCTAGATACCAATAAAAACTTAATACTTACCAATAAAACTTAATATATGCAAAAACATAAGTATGCATATATAAAAACATGTTAAACTCTCAAATAATTCTCCCCCTTTTTGTCAATCATCAACAAAGGGGTAAACAAAGTAAAATCAAATCAAACAAATTTTTCTCCCCCTTTTGTCAAACAAAAGATCAAGAAGGGGTGACTAGAAACAACATGATATCAATAGATAAATATGTCAATGAAGCATCTTGATATCAATTGAAAATAACCAAAGATCAATAGATGTTATATGCTATATACATTCATGAAGAGGAAGACGCTAAGTTAGCTTCCCTACACATATGCATTACATGAAGGAGGGATGTTAAGCCCTAATTCACATAACACACATTATGTAATGAATAAGAGGAGATGTGAAGCTCCCCCTACACACGTGTACCACATAAGAAGAGATGTTAAGCTCTTCAATACACAATACACTCAACATGAATCTATATGCATATAGTCAATACAAATCAAAACTTTTGTATTTTTTTTAAAAAAATTTTAGATACCAATTTTAAGTAAAAACACATGAAACATTTTGATATCAATTTAAATTAAACATAATAAATTTTGAATGTCTAAACAAAGATTTTGATACCAATTGTAAATAATTTTAATATTTAAACATATGATACCAATATGAAATTTTCAATCATAAAGTAAGGGAGTGGGAAACAAATACCAATTGAAGAATCACCAATTGAAAGACAATTGAAAGACAAAATTGAATTTTCTCCCCTTTATGAAATACCAAGTAAAAGGATGCATGGGCTTGATACCAATTTAAAAGTAATCAATTGAAACAAAATTGAAGCTCAAGCACTAGCATAAACAAGATTTTGTGAAAAATCTATATCTTAAGCACAAATAAAACAAGTGTATGTGTATGAAATAGAATGAGTACCAATCACCAATAGATGATACCAATTGAAAATATACATACACAATAATCATATGAGTATACACAAAAATCAAAATGATACCAATTGAAAGAGTTCAATGATACCAATTGACATAACAATAAAATCAAATGTATATCTCATATTACTACCTCCCAATCATGATTCAAGTTTTAAATGATTTTCATTTTAAAGCATACATGAACATGATCTCCATCCAACCTCCCATAAAGGTTAGGGTTTTCAAAAATAGATTTGAAAATGTAGTTTTGTTTAAAAATCACTACCAAATTGAAGAATACGAACTAGTCAAAACGGAAAACTTGTTAACTAGTGCGAAATCCTTCAAGTAAGGAATAAATTAAAAATAATTTTCATAAAACATAAATCCACAAGATAATCAACACTCTAATTCAATTAGGCATAAATAAGACTCATGAATACAAAACATGAGCAAGCAATAAATGTGAGTGTACAAATAAAGTGTGAATATCATAATCATGAAAATATTCAATTAAGCTCAATTATTCCTTAAACATTGAATACACGAAAATCATCAAAACTTATTTAATCTTCATGGCATATGTATGTCAAGTACAAATTAAAATATACATACATATCCAAAACACAACGAGTCCACTATTTATATATGCATGAAGGCACGTGGCTCAAAAGGATAAACATGTATATCTAATAGTTTGGACAAGATAGACATATACATGAAGTTAAACAATTAAACACAAAATCAAGAAAATCTAAATCTTCATCAAAACAAATTTCATTTCAAGGTATATGTATGAATTGTCAACACAATAAGTATACATACATATCCCTAAACACAATTGAGTCCATATATAGATTTGCATGAAAGGCAAATGACTCAAGGGGTATACATGTATATCTTAAAGTTTGGCAAAATACACATATACGTGAATTGAAAACTTATACACACAAATCAAAAATGGAATACAAGTTTGAAATCTATGAATCATCAAAACTAGACTATACTAGCATATCTAATGGGTTCAAATAAGCAATCAAGCCCAAACATATATAAATTTATTTGTGGCCCATTCTATGAACAAGTATATAACTAGTCTTAATGAAAACTAACATCTAAACAAGTAATCTTAACATGAAGCATCAAAAACACAATAAAGAAATCATCATGATAAAACTAAAACATGATTACTATGTAAATTTACATGTATTAGATTCATGATGTACATTATAGCTTAAACAATAGTGAGAACACTAAGTATGGGTTCATGCAAGCATGTGTGTCTCAAATACTATACATGTATGTCAAGGATCTAATAAATATGATATTTACACACTAATCCATAGACAATGAAAACATGCTATAAAACATCAAAAATATGAAATACAAATCATATATGATCAATATGTACATGCATGTGCATTAGATCTAGGTTATACAAATTAGTTTAACCAAGGTGAAAACACAAAAATATAAGTCCATATAAAACATGGATGTTTCAACCAACTAATAAGTATGGCACTAATCTAATTAACATGCATGTTTATGATAATCACTAAACATCAAATCATGCTATAAAAGATAAACATGAAAAGCATGTAAACATAAGGAGTTAGAGATTCGATACCAAGACCAATGAGGGCACCGCTCCTTGTCTCCAAAACATGGTGGTCATCTCCACCAAATCTTCCCTTGAAAGTGATGCATCCAATTGATTTCCTTTAATCCGGAATGCATCCATTCCAAGGTGTCATCACTCTCACGTCATGTAAGAGCCCACACCTACATCAAAAATAATAGGAGGGGTGGTCTTTGGTACCCATACTCTTTTGGGTCCATGGGGGTTAGTCCCTTCTCTAACCCAAACAAACTTCTTTGCTAAATTCTCAACATGTAAACGATCATAGCAAAATTTAGCAAGGTGGCCTTTTCGGCCACAATGTGTACAAGTGTACACATGAGCATACATATGGTGATGGGTGTGTCTGTGAGAAGCATGTGTATGCCGTGGAGGGTGTGCATGTGGAGGGTGTGCATGCATAAAAGTTGGAACTTGTTTCTTTCGAACTAAGGATTCCAAGCGTGAGTGGTTGATGGCACATTTGCTCATAGTGGAGCTCAAACAATCTACTCTCTTTTTAAGCATGGATATATCTTGTTCAATTAAAGAAGAGGTGGCACATGCAATAGGTGAGGTGTGTGATACTACACTAGCATGGCAAACATGTGCATCAATCTTATTTTTCAAAACATCATTTTTCTTTAAACATACATCTAAATCATTTGAAATAGAAATAATTTTGTTTTTCAAAGCAACATTCTCTTTTAAAACAAAATCAATTTTTGAAGACAAATTTTCATTTTTCTCCAAAATAGCATGGCAATCATTTTTATTTTTCAAAAATTCATTTTCTTTAAGTGCAAGTTCTAATTGAGATCTCAATGAATCCCTTTCATTATAGACCTCAACCTTCTCTTGCAAAACACAATCAAGTCTAGAATGCAAATATTTATTTTCTTTTTCAATTTCTAAACTTTTCTTTTTCAAAATCTTATAATTTTCTATTAACTTTTTACACACAATGGATAGTTCTTCATTCAAGGCATGTGGATCAACAAAATCATTTGAAGAACTAGCGCAATCATCACTGTCATCCAAGTGGGGTTCCGAATGTACCTCAAGGGAGTCATTCCCTTGGATCATGAAGCATTGTGAATCAGATTCTCCACTAGATTCCTCTTCTTGGATTTGCACTTGAAGCTCGGAGGTGGTGGTGGTTGTCAACAAATTCCACACTGCAAAGGCGGAATCAATGTTAGAAACACGTAAAAGATAATGTTTAGATAATGTGCTTCTAATGGCCTCTAGGGCTAGTGCATTGGCCCCTATATGATTGCTATCACTAAGGAAGGATTCCTTGGTAATGGCAAGATAAACTTTATGACCTAGGGTTTGTAAATAAACGGTCATCCTAATCTTCCAAACATGAATGTTGGAAGGATAATACATAGGTGGGGTCATGAAAGCCATGATAAACTATATGTGTGCAAAACAAGCAAATGCAAACAATAGATTAGCAAACAAATGGATCTCACTCCTAGAATGTTAAGCCTAAGTATCAGGAGCACTAGCTCTGATACCAATTGAAAGGGAACACCTAGAGGGGGGGTGAAAGGTGTTAGTGCTAATCTAAAACTAAATGCAAAACTAAGTGCGCTAAATGCGGAAGCTAATGCAAATGTTGCACAAACTAATACAATACAACAAGTGTAGCCGAATTCCCCTTGCGAGGCTCTGGACTAACTCCTGTTGATTCCCCTTGAAATGGGTTGAGGCGCTATGTGAAGCTCTTGTTGGATGAGTATAAGTTAGGCACACACACACAAGCAATCCAAGCAATGTGCACACACAATCAAGCCAAGCGATCAAGGATATAGCAATATGGAGTATGCAATGGCAACACAAGCAATGTATATAATATGCTATGAAAGAATAATGCTTGCACAAAAGTAAAGAGAATAGAGTTGAGAGAAATTGGATCAAACGGTAACACAAAGATTTGTTTCGAGGTTCGAGCCCCTAGCTCTACATCCCCGCCTACACCACTATATAGGATTTCCAATCCACTATAGGAGTACCGAACTCCTCTCTCAATCCTTACAAAGCCACCGAGGCTATACAACCACAATCCACCTCTACCGAAGAGGGATAAGGCCCGTAGCCAATACAAACACAATCACCTCTACCAAAGAGGGATCCAACCACAATACCACTCCGATCAACCTCTACCAAAGAGGGATACAACAAAAGTAAGGAGGGTTTACAATTTAGAGGCTTAACCTCAAACACTTCTCTTTTTCTCTCTTTTTTCACAATACAAATGATCCTAATAGATTAGGATAGAAGATAGCTCAAGTGTGGAAACTAGGTGTTTTTGGAAACAAGCAACAAAGAAAAACTACTTGGGAAATCTCTTGTATATGATAAAAATTAAGATCAAATCAATATCCCAAAACCCTAGTTTTCTTTGATTTTTCAAAAACCCAAAAACAATAAAGATGAAATCTTTTAGCACAAAAACTATTTTGAAAACTTCTTTAAACACTAGAGAAATACTGAAATTTTTCTTCTTGAAAAACCTTGGCCAAAAACCCAAAGAGATGGGGTTTATATAGGCCCAATACAAACTAGCCGTTAGAGCTGAGCTGGCAGCTCTGACAGGCAACGGTCGACCGGCCCGGTCGACCGCCAACGGTCAGAAATATGACCGTTGGGCAACTGCGGTCGACCGGCCCGGTCGACCCAAACAAACAGAGAGCAGAACTCTCTGCAGCGGTCGACCGCCCAGTCGACCCAAACAAACAGAGAGCAGAGCTCTCAGACCCGGTCGACCCGTACGGTCGACCGAGTTTGTGTCTGCCAGACGTGCACAAGTTTGTGCACGTCGGTCGACCCCATGGGTCGACCGGCCCTTGGTGCGGTCGACCCATACGGTCGACCGACCGGCCTGTCAGCACAAACCTGGGTCAGAAAAACTGGGAAAAATGTTTTATAAAATCTTTTATCTTTTCTGAAAATCCCATAAAACTTGTTTTAACATTTTATGTTGAAATACAAACAAGTGATAAAAATTTCAAGACATATATCAATCATATCAATTCATTTTCGAGTCTTGCAAATTTTATCAAAAACAAAACTTGTATTTTTAACAAACTTGATATTTCAATACATGAATAGGAATATCAAAATAAGTTTGTCTTAGCAAGTTAAAGCATGTATGTATAACTAGAATACATCTACTATACATATAAAACATGTAAACTTGTTTTGATCTACTATTCATGAAAACCAAATCCAAAACATGAAAACGTGTGTGTTGTGCACTTGAGCATATCAACTATACTAAGCTTTTACAAATGGATCTAAACACACTATCTAAACTAGGATACCTAAGTCTTCTTGATGATCTTCATCTTCAAGTAGACTTGCTCCAAAACTCCATCCATGGGCTAGGCAATGTATGATCTTGAAACTTTGGCCCTGGAATCATCATGAAAAGCTTCTACACACCTTGTTGAAGCTAATCACCAACTAATATCTTGGTTAATGATCTGAAACTTAAACAACACAAGATTATTAGTAAACATAACTACATGAGTTAATCATCATCAAAACTAGAGTGGAAGGCCTTTGGGCCACATGTGCACGTCGCGCGGTTGACCGTCCTGGTCGAAGCCAGGTCAGGTATTAAAAGGTTTGACATTTTGATTGAAATAAAATCCCATAAATTTACAGAAAATCTACAAAAATAGTTTTTACCAATATACTTTGATAAACAAACATGCTTGCACAAAATCAAGACATGTTACAAATAATTTGAACTATTTTTGTAATTAGAAAATTTTGGCTTAAAACAAAAACGGTCTTGTCTAGAAACTTGATTTTTCCAAAACTTATTTTTCCAAACTTCTCCAAATACAAAAACAGGATATTCAAACTCATTTAAAGCATAGAGTGTATGGATATGATCCACTATACAAACATGGTGAAATATCTATGTTTTTGACATTAAGCTCTAAATATGGTTTTGGTTAAAACATGTAAACTAGAATACCAAAAACCAAACCGGTATTTTTCAAAAAGAAAACTCTTTGCATTTTTCCAAAATGAAGATTCTTTTATGAAAAACCTATCTATATCAAGAGTGTGTGTGTATATGGTATACTTGAGCAATCCACCAACTATTCTATACTTTATATTTTATCTAAAACACAATCTTATAAAACAAACCTAGACACAAGTCTTCATCTTCTTGAAGTCTTCACTTGAAGTCTTCTCATCTTCTTAACTTGGTCCAAACTCGATCCATAGAGCTAGACTCCTCTTGAGTACTTGATGTGGTCTTGATGCACAAGCTCTTAAATCAAACCGTGCTAGCTCCAAAACTTGACTTTAAATCCTTTGTTGAAGCTACACACCTACAAAGATCTTGATCATAAATCTGTCACTAATTAAACACAAGATCATTAGTACTATAACTACATGAGTTGATCATCATCAAAACTAGAGTGATAGGCCTTTGGGCCAACAATCTCTCTCTTTTTGATGATGACAAAACTCATGAAGTTATATATGCATGGATTAAAGTAAAGCTCCAAAGAAGTTCCCCCTTAACTCATGCATACCAAATAAACAAATAAATATGCAATGAAAGCTCATAAATATGTATGCAAATGTATGGAGATAAACATGCATAAACAGGCATGAAACACATCAAATTCTTTTTCTCCTATTTGCAACACAAAACATATATGCATAAACATAAATCCTTCTCCCCCTTTATGAATAGAGCAAGGAAAACATGCATATATACTAAAATACTTCTCCAATACTTCTCCCCCTTTTTTGTCAATTATCAACAAAGGGGTTAAAGTAAAAAACAAAATCAACAAATTTTTCTCCCCTTTTTTGTCCGAAACATAGAATCAATACAGGGATATCTTAAACAAATCAATAAAAGTTTATATGCGATATACATTCATGAAGAGGAAGACGCTAAGTTAACTTCCTTACACATATACATTACATGGAGGGATGACAAGCCCTAATTCACAAAACGCATAATCTGTAATGCATAAGAGAAGATGTGAAGCTCCTCCTACACACGAGTACCACATAAAGAAGAGTTGTCAAGCTCCTCAATACAAGATACACACAACATGAATCTATATGTAAAAGAGATGTTAAGCTCCCCTTACATATAGGCAATACACATCAAAAATTTTTGATTTTTAATTGTTCAAACAAAATTTTAAATTTTTCTCAATAAAACAAATTTTGAGATATCTTAGTAAATCAAACTTTAAGATATCAAAAATTTTTTTAAGGTACTACTTGTAGTCAAATTTTGAGAAAATATCAATGGAAAAAAATCATGTTGATACCAATTGTAAATAAACATTACAAATTTTGAATTTTTCAAATAGGCAATACATATTGATACCAATTGTAAATTTATAACAAATTTGAAATAGAAACATATTGATATCAACTGAAAAACAATGCATAAGCTTTATTAAAATGTCAATTGAGATACCAATTGAAAATAAAGTTTTAACTTAAGCTTAGAACAAACTTTTTGCTTTAAATATGTAAACTAATTGTAAAGCAAGCACACAAAAATCATATATATGTATGAAAAGAGAATACTAATAGCAATTGATATTATGGAAATAATGAAGCATACATATATAGAAAACAAAATATGAGTATATACAAAATTATCAATTTAGATACCAATTGAAAAGATCCAATGATACCAATTGAAAATAACAAAGTAAATCAAGTATATAACTCATAACCTACCACCCTTTATATGCACAGGGTAAAGGATTTTCCAATAAAGCTTACAAGGCATACTCGCCCAGCCATCCGCCCATAGATGGTGTAGGAAGGGGTTTTCGAAAATAGGGTTTGAAAACATTTTATAGTGAAAACCACTACCTAATTGAAGAATAATAACTAATTAAAAGTAATTTTTAAAAAACTAGTTAAAGATCCTTCAAAACATCAAAACATATTTTCATGAATCAAACCAAATACACAAGAATTGACACTCAAATCCGATAAAGCTCAAAAATATGTTCATGAAACAAGGTCATGACAAAACAAATAAATGTGAGTGTTTAAAATCATGTAAATAACATTTTCATGAAAATAATCAATAATTCTCAAAAGCAAACATGAATTTTATCAAACAAATCATGAAAGTTCATTTTTTATTTTTAAAACAAACTTCTAGGTATATGTATGATTTTATTCAAAACTAACAATATGCATACATATCCCAAACATAAAAGAGTCTATTAAGGGTATTTGCATGAAGGCAAGAGACTCACGGGTATACATGTATATTTATTAGATTTGAATAAAATGCATATACATGAAGCAAAAACACGAAAATAGGCAAAACAAGTGTAAATGAGAGAATCATCAAAACTAGGCTATACATGTGCATAGAGTGAGTATAAATGAACATGAAGTGCAAACATATAAAAATCAATTTGTTGTTCACTATTTGTACATGTATAAATACAAGTTTTGATAAAAATTACATTAAACTAGTATTTACCACATGAAGCACAAAACAACTAAAACATGAACATGTTAAAAATATCACATATAAATAAGCATGTAAATAAACTAAGAGTTTTAGAGATAGTTACCAAAACAAAGAACTATGCTCCAAATCTCCAAACATAGTGGTTGTCCCACCAAACCTCCTTGATAGCGATGCATCAGAAGTATGTGTCCATCTGTCTATGTGCATTCACTATCAAGGCACACTCTCTCTCTCGTTTTGTGAGAGCCCTCACCTACATCAATAACACACGGTGGGGGTTTTGGTACCC
This sequence comes from Agave tequilana, assembly GCA_038442645.1. Lineage (NCBI taxonomy): Eukaryota > Viridiplantae > Streptophyta > Magnoliopsida > Asparagales > Asparagaceae > Agave > Agave tequilana. The sequence goes on from JAVJIF010023743.1 coordinate 40,707, forward strand.
ATCTTCTCTTGGGTCCTAGGGGGTTAGCTTTTTAAGGGACCCAAACATTTTTCTTATTAGCAAAGCATTTATCTTATCAGAACAAAATTTTGCTAAATGGCCTTTGCGGCCACAATGTGTACATTTGTACACCTTAGGATGCATATGTGTATGAGTGTCATCATGACGTGCAACATAAGCATATGCATTGATGATGTGCATGAATGTGTGGAGTTTGTTTCTTTGAAAACAAAGACTCCAATCTCTTATGGTTAAATGCACACGAGCTCAAAGTTGAGCTTAAACATTAATCCAATTTTTCAAAACATTTATCTCATTTTCATTTATGGTAGCATGTAAAGCATGATGAGAATGAGAATCATTTTTCTTATTCTTTTTGGAAACATTTTCTTTTTTCTTTTTCAAACATTTTTCTTTTCAAAGAAGTGTTTTCATTAAAAGCAACTTCTTTTTGTTTTTCCACCAAAACAATTTTATTTTTCAAAATAGTGTTTCCTTCACACAAATCATTCAATTAGAAAGTAAGGAAATATTCTCATTTTTTAAATCATCATTCTCTTTTTCTAAACATGCAATTTTATTTTTGAAAGAATCATTTTCTTTTAACATGCAATCAAAATTCTTTTTCAAATTTTTATTATCTTTTCTAAGCATGTCATATTTCTCTAATAGTTGTTGACAAAATGAGGCAAGTTCATCATATGACATGTCATTATCTTCTACCTCGGATTCAGTAGTTACCTCAAGGGGTTGTCCCTTGGACCATGTAGCACAAGTTGGAGGTGTCACTTCTAACATCCGAGTCGCTCCCCGCATAATATTATTCATTTTCGCCAAGGGAGATGAGGGTGTTCCATGCTACAAAAGCCGAATCAATGTTAGAAACCCTAGATAAATATTCATCATTTAGCGTTGACTTTATAGCATGAAGGGCTTTTGTATTAGCCTCAATATTTTTGCCATTTAAACAATATGAATCTTTAGTGGTGGCAAAATAAACATGAATTCCTAGGCCTTTGAGGAATAAAGACATCTTCACCTTCCATATATGGATGTTAAGAATGTCAAAGGTGGGTGGTGTCATGAAGTCCATGGTGTGTGTATAAATATGTGATTAGCCTAAAAATGAGGATCTTTAACTCTAGGTTGTAAGACCCAAATCAAGAGCACTTGGCTCTGATACAATTGTAAAATCACCTAGGGGTGAATAGGTGATGGCTAATCTAATGGTCACTAATGCGGAATTAAAAACTATTTATTACAAACTAAAACTTGTTACACTAAACTCCAAGTTTAACACAAGAGTGTTGCCGAATTCCCCGTGAAGAGCTCTGGACAAACTCCTCAAGATTCCTCTAAATAAGAGTTGAGGTGCCGCGTTGGCTCTCTTGGTTGAAAACTAGTGTTAGCAAACAATCCCCAAGCATATATCAATTTAGCACACAATATATCAAGCATGTAAAGATAAGATAAGTAATAGCATGCAAGATATAAACAAGTAAGGGAGAGAGAGAAAGAGCAATCGCAAACACAAGGGATTTGTTACGAGGGTTAGAGCACCCTTGCTCTACGTCCCTACCTTCACACTTGAAGGATTTCCACTATAAATCGATCCCACCGGATCACTCGGTGCCGCAACACCTACAAGCTCTCGGACTCCCTAGTCCGTACACACTGCAAGCTCTCTGGCTCGCCGAGGCCGCACCTCAAACACCGAGTTCACACACGAACTCGAAACACCGCGAACCCGTAAGTCCGCCTCCTCAAAGTACAAGAAAGATCTCTGGTGATCTAAACACTTTGATCACCAATAAACACTCACAAAAACACTCCTACAGAATGAATATGTCAATGGGTTGCTCAGTGTTCGTGAGAAAAACAAGGATTGAAATGGTGGAGGAAGACTCAAAGAAATCACTTCTAAACACTCTTGATAAAACTCCCCTTTTAATTGAAAATATTTGCTCTCAAATAAGTGGAGAAAACCTCTTGAAAGAGTAGGAAAAACTGTTGTAAAAATCCACTTAAAATCTTGTAGAAAACAGCCCCCAAATGCCCCAATTTATAGAGCTAGAAAAACTAGCCGTTGGGATCCAAGTGGCCTGACGGTCGACCGTCCGGTCGACCGCCAACGGCCATTTTTCTGACCGTTGGGGCAGCGGTAAACGGTCCGGTCGACCGAACCTCTGGAATAGAGAGCAGACTCTCTGCCGGTCGATTGGCCCGGTCGACCGAGGCTTTCCAGAGAGCAAAGCTCTCTGGACGGTCGACC
>JAVJIF010023744.1:0-59058 GCA_038442645.1 Agave tequilana
ATTGTGAACTCCTTCACATAAAAAATAAATAAATATCATCAGTACCGATTGGGATTCAACTTTATGCCTCATAGATGCATAAATAACAATTATCACGATGCGGACCTTAGTTATCATCATGTTCTTCAATACAAGAATTCACTCAAGCATTTCATCAGGCAGATGGGCTGCAGAAAATATCGATCATTGTGAAAATTTTCTCATCAAAATACATTGACCGCCCAAAGCCAGATCCTTAGGGTTTTACTTCAGAATGAAAGAAAGAATTTGCCGACCTTTTTTTTTTTTTGGACAAAAAAGAAAAAGGGTTTTTTTTAGAGATCGGAATCAAGGTGCACGTGACCAATGCATGCGACGGTTCGAGTTGCGGGAGAGGCGGGAGAGCATATAGCTCTCGTGGGTCCCACATACTCAATCTGAGAAGCTGTTCTTTATCAGAAAAAACCCTTTAAGAAGAAATTTTTTCATAACAGTTAACAAGTCAAAAGATTATTCAAGCGAAGGCCGATATGGCCTTGGTTAATTTTATTTAGCCCAAACACTTAAAGGCCCACATTGAGCTGCTGACACTACCCAGTTTGAAGGCCCAAGCCCACATCTACTGTGGTCTTTTTGCTTCAAACCTTTCCCCCCTCACGATTCATAAAACGATCCAATAGAAGACACTCCGTCTCGACAAAAGAAAAAAAAAAAAAAAAAAAAGAAAAGAAAGAAAGAAAAATTGTGGAAATGGAGATTCGTGAGTTATAAATGAAATATATTATGGTCTTTTATAGATTCCATAGTGAAAATATGCTTCTGAATTAGTGTCAGACTGTTTGAGAACAACAAAATGAAGGTTCCTCGTTTGAGAACTCAGGAATTTAAGGGAGCAAAAGAGACCTTAAATATGAAGGGAAAAAAATAACTTTTGACTCAAAAGTTTTAAACCATTAAGATCTATGTTAGATCCCCAAAGGCCTCAAGTCTCGCCAGTAATGATACCCAAGTTGAAATTACAACACAAGTATGATGTGAATCCAATGGATGGGGAGCTGATTGAGGTACGGTTTAACTATGGACAACAGAGATTAATGGATACTTAGCCAAAAAAGATATAGAGTTTGCGGGTGCTAATAAGTTGTGATAAGAGTTTCAACTATACTGCTAGTTGAGATCAAGGTCAAGTTTACCCACAGTAAGTTGTTTAGTACCCAAGTATTGATTCTTTGTTTTTTATGGCTCATCGCCGTCCTCTTCTTCGTCTTCTACATTCGTTGCCACCGCCGCCTCCTCAACTCATCCTCAGCTGCATCAAGACCAGTCATCGTCTACAGACATCGCCGGCGACGTCGTGGAGTCTGCATGCTGCATTTCCTGCCGCCGGAACGCCTCGTCGTGCTGGAGCCGTGCCGCTACCGGATCCACGCCGCCTGCGCCTCCCGTCGCCTCGCCGTCTCCGGAGCTTGCCCCACCTGCAATGCTGCAGTGCTGGTGTTGTCCAAACTTAATTTGGGTTGAATTAGGTTTAGGTTTCAAATAAAGTATGTTTGGCACGTTGCAATATTAAATGTTGGCTAAATACATATATATGTACGTAAGTGGAAATTAATACTGCTCCTTTCTCAGGAGTCTGCTTGTTGAATATCAAGAAACAGGTGGAGTTTGTTACAGATGATGATGATTACCCTATTTTAGAGTAAAGATACAAAAAGATCTTACTCATTTATCTCATTTATGAGTAGCGTAAAGATAATAATTATTTGCCAGACTTATTTACTTGTTTACTCCGTTTGAATAAAATAAATAATATTAATATACAATCGCTCGTCGGTGGGAAACCGACTGACGACAGTGAGAGAGAGAGGGGAGGAGAGAAAGGGGTGGGGATCTGAAGAGGGGGAAGAGCAAGAGTAGGAAGGGGGGAAAAGAGGGGACGCAGAGAGAGGGGGGAGAGGGGAGATAGTCCGCAACTGAGCAGAGAAAGGGAGGGAGACGAGGAGAGCGCGAGAGAGTGGGGACAGACGGATAGACACAATTTCTGAAAGAGTCACGGGAGAAAACTCTCTCGCTTCGCTCGGTCGGCTTTGATTATCATTAATGTTTTATGTGTGTATAAAATCTTCCATTCACTTTTCTAATCTCTCACTAATTTCTTTTAAGAAATGAGAAGAGGACAAGATAATTCAAGTTATTTTTAAGATGATTTTAATTAATTGTTATGCGTTTTTGGACCGGTTCTAATACTTTTTAACATGTTTTGATTGGATTGTTACCCAAGTAGTTTGCATTTAGATCGTTGTAATTATAATTTATTGGTTTGTCTGATTTTTGTTTCGCATGATAGTTAAGTCAATACTTAGCACTTGAATTGCATTTTATTTGTTTATATACTCTCTTCTTTGTTTAGTAGTTTATAAAATATTTTACCCTTTTATCATATAGGGTAAAGAAAATTTCACCCCTAAAAATTTGACCCTTCAAGAAAACAAGTTTCATGTCATCATCCAACCTCACATGCACCCATTGACAATAGAACACAAAAACTCTGCTCTACAATACCCTGTGCAATTACCTTATGTAATAATATGTCCGAAGACAAGACAGTATGTGCTGTCCATAGCAAGAAAAAACCATAAAGAAAACATATAACGTTTGCAATATATATGTCCTTTGTTTCAAATTTCACTTCTGCTTTACATCTATCAGTCAAAAGGTTACTCCTTTAACCATGAGATAATTATCGTATTAGATACAGAACAAAGTATAATACAAAGACAAAGGCCATCTCCCACGCCAGTCAGGTAAACAAGTATAAAATTGCTGCAATGCAGCGGATGCTTGAAATGCAAACATCGAAATGCATCTTTTTCCCTCTGTAAAATTCTTCCTTCAATGTACACTCAAGTGGAGCCAGTTTCCGTTGGAAATCTGCATAAATAAGATCACAAGCTCAGTCTGAGTCTCTCCCGATAGAGGGTCTCACTGCTGCTTCGACTGCAGTTACTATGTCGCAGCTGGTATTTTCGTAACAGTATAGTGCTTTACTTTATTTGAATACCCACCCATGGCTCTGATTGTTGTTATTATTTCTGAAGGAGCTACAACGTCAATCAACCCATCAATTTCTTTAACCTTCTCTCTGCTTCATGTGCAGCCTTGTTATGTGGTTCAAGAACAAGTGCATGTTTGAAATCTGCGAATCAAGAGAAAATATCAAGTTAGAGAAACACCATTTGAGGCCTAAATCAGAAAATTTGTTAACACTTGAGCTCATCTGACATGTTGGCAGCGTGTGTAGTTTGATTGATACTGAAAATAGAGAAGATTATCAGTAGAACTCGAGTTCAATTTTAGCAGTATTTGATCATATTCATGCCCTGAAATGGATCAAATTTGATATTACCAAAGACTAACAAATGCAAAGCAGCCCTGAAACGGATCAAATTGGTGGATTGTGTCTCAATCATATATTTTTAGTAACTAATTTATTAATTAATAATTGAATAATTCAAGTAAAAAATGTTGATTATATCAAAATTAGGAAGAACCAATAATTATAATTCGTCATGGGCAGAGACGTTGCTGATATAATAACTTCTACAAGAAATGTTGACATGAGTAAAAATGGCAAAATAATAGCCTGTTATTGCCAAGTATACAGGGGATAAGCTATTTCTAAAAGGGGGAAGAGCAGCAGGACATCAATGCTACTGCAGAGATTTGGCCTGGTAGCCTGACCAGTTAGGTGAGATTTTGGGGAGAGTCGAGAGACCAGTGGCAGGCATGAAATGAACAACATTACATAATCTACTTCTTTTGGGAGCAAGAGCTCAAAGGTGGATGGGGTGTTCCTGAAGGGAAATTGTCATCAACCTAGGGAGCATGCTGGATGAATCTAAGACAATTTTGGAGACTGCTGTAGAGGGCTCTTGGTTGAGTGTCTGGATAAAAGAAACTTGAGTTGAAACAAGTAAAGAAGGCCCTTTGGATAAAAAGAAGGGGAAAAAAAAGACATTTGGCGAAAGAAACTGGATAAAACCAAAATGGGACACTCCTTATCCAGTTGGAATATCTTGGTAGAGCAAAACTTCTTTGTCAACACACAAGATTCATTTGGAGAGTGGGAAACTCAGTAAATGAAACTTTTTAAATTATAAATTATTTCTTGTGGACCCTGGCAAAAAGGTTTAGCCAGTGGCGGTTAAGATCCCTCCTATGAATCCAAAGACCTAACTAATATTCACACTCGGATCTTGGCCACTGTAAGCAAACAGAATCAGGGTGTTTGGTAGTCACTCCCACAGAGGAACCGACAAAACTGGTCTCCTTAGGATTATCGCCAAATCTCCTAGTTTCTCACAAGTGAAACATAAATGTGTGCTTGCGTGAGCGTGTCGGTGGGTTTTTAGCATATCATATATAATCCAGCAATAAAATAGTATGTGCATTACATGTTTGGCATATAGGAAAGCATACATTCCAACAACATAAACATTGATGAGCATGTAATGGAAAACAAACTTGGGGTAGATTAATTGAAAGCTTATTAACTGTTTTAATTTAAAACTAACATGTATTTCTGACTATGAAATTCTAAACAACTGAAGCATGATAGACTATTAATGGAAGATAAATTTCGTACCAAATATTAATTTAGATTGCAAACATGTACTGAAATTAATTGAACAGAAATCAGTCCTTACCCAATTCACATTAAATGATAAACTGACACCCACATTATCTGATGGAACATCACCTACAAATTGAAGTTCTTTACTGAATCACGTAATTGTTCTAATAACTCTATGACATTATTTAACAACTCCTGTTGTACTAACTAACGAATATGTCTACATTGACTTCTTTAATTAAAAGCTGTGCTGTGAATTTCATTATAAATTGTAAAACATTATTTCAAAGTTTATGCAACTTCACAAGTACAGAGTTATGTCCCTTGCTCATCAGGTTGCAGTTTCTGAAGGCATGTGTGCTTGTACATATTTGGTTATCTTATAAATAAAGAGGTATATTTAAACATGAACTACTATATTTATATGACTGTATATGAAAACATCTTATCTTTTGAGGCCTTGAGAACCAAACATCTTTTTTTTGTGGTGGCAAGATACTGGGACCAATTCCATCCCATGTTATAGACCTTAGAAGTGATGAAATCCATTATGTTTGCCACAATTGTAGTCAAATTGCATCAGAAATCTCACCTTGAGCTGCTTCTTTATAAAACAAGAGCATCTCCCTTGCAGTTCCTCTCCTTAAATATGCCTTAACATTCTGATGATAATAAACACTAAACTATCAGTAAAATAGATAATATTGGTATGAGCAATTACAAGAAAGAAAATGTCCACCACAATATAAATCTTATTGGATAGTTCAAAGATTCAAAGAAGCTGCCAACATTAAACTTAATCTGGAGCGCAATAATCAACATGACTTAGCAGTTTAAAGTTCTGGCAAACTAAATGATCGCAGACCAGTAAAGCTAAGGCTTAAGCTATGAACATGACAATAGGAGAAGCAGCAGAAACTCCTAACTTTACAAATAATCCGAACATTTTTAATGGGGAGGTGACAAGAAATTCTACGGACGCCTTTATGAAGCCACATGCATCACTACATGAAATGGGTCAGTGACAAGGAATTCTATAGACGTCTTTCTAAATCCAAATGCATCTCTAAATTGAAATGAGTTATGTTTGTGGGGAAGATTTTGTGGAGATTTTGTGTTTATGAAAAAGCAAGGAGTCCTCTTTCGCATGGGTAGAGTGAACTACCATTTGAGGAATCAGTGGTTGAGAGCAGTGTTCTAAATGGCGGCCACAGCGGCCACATCGGCCGGGAAAATTTATCGGGGATGGGGATATATCGGGGACATATCGGGGATATTTTCAAAAATCGGATGTCAAAATCGGACTGTAAATATATATATCTTCTTGTCTTAAATTGCATCTCAATAAGACAATATATTCATAAATTATATAAAGCTACATAAAACATCATACTTATATGTTTAACATATACTTGACTCGATAACTTGCATTAAGCTTATAAATGCATAATCACTATCTAAGTGTAGAATCTTCACAAATGTCACATTGCCACATCGCTCGAATTACTCAAATACCTAACATACAATTGAGTGTAAAACGCTATATCGGGTCCAAAATCGGCGAAATTGCGGCCGATATATCGGGTCCATGCCGATTTATCGGCAATTTTGGGTGAAAATCGCTATATCGGTTTGGATGTGTCAATCATTGCGGCTAGGTGCCGTAAACGCAATATCGGCGCAATATCGGGGTTATATCGGGGATATTTAAAACACTGGTTGAGAGAGAGTCTCCTATCTTCATCTAGCCTTCAGGTTGAGAATCATCCATATAGTTAATTGTAATAGCATTCCACTTTAATCAATGATGTGTTTTGACTTTCACCTTTCTTTTAAACTTTGTCTGAATAATTTTCTGACAATCAATATGGGTTCTAGGGTCAAAACAATTATCAAGAACTTATATGGAGAGATCTTGAGAAAAAATGCAACGATTCTAACTTATTTTACAAGTACCGAGGATGATTTCAGTTTCTCTGGTAACTAACTATATTGGTAAAATTGAACAACAGGATCAGTTTGACACGAATTACCATAATCTACCTCCAGTTTCTACCATTACGCTAATTACTGTGCCTGGAAAGCTAATTTTTGCTTGAAGTTCATATAACATAAATAAAACATAGAAATCGCTCCTCCAACTAAAATACCTGCCCAACTGAATACTTATTTGAGTTGAACTCAGGAATGATATCCATCATAGATGGATATTCCTTGTACAGTGGATCCACCTAAACTATTGATCTATAAGGGAATCACAGCAAAACCAAAGGATGTGTCTACAAATACCAACCCATTATTCACCTGCATAGTCTACAAATTCAAAAACAAAATATGAAATTAATTTCAGCTCTCTTTAACTATTTGTAATAGATTGAAAAGGAGATATCATGTTAGCCTCCAAATTGTAACACTTGGTTCTTGTTTGGCAATAAGAGTTAGCTCAAGAGTGATGCTAACTCCAGTCAAATGGCCAAAATTTTCTGTAATCATGATTTGCGAAACTAATTACAAAATCTCCAAAACCACTTCACCAAATCAGTCAAAACCCCGTTAACTCTAAAGTTAGCAATTCCACCTAAACCTTAGAATTATCTTCTCTCCTTTGTATCTCTATACTAAATCCTAACTCTTACTAGTTCTGATTCTATCCAAACAACCAATCAAAATTTATTCCCACTCTTTCTCTATTCACCTCTAAAAACTCATAACTCAATACCTCCCTACTCTTGCTTGCCAAGCGCCGCCTTAGTGTTATAATAATGGTGAGTATACAATTCTTCTGACATTCTTGATTTCATTTATTCTACAATTTGATGAAAAATTAAAGATAAAGGTGAGAAAGAGTTATTAGAAAATTTGGACCACTCACAACATCATTTTCTATGTTTTACTCATCAATCCGATTTTCCTAATGCAACCAGCCGAAAATGATGGCCATGGATGCTCATATAACGATTATCTGTAGTGAAAAAATGAACTTGAATTCAAGAAAGTAATAATATGTACAAGTGAAGAGAGCTCAGTCTGATTTTCTTACTAAGATCCTGATGCTGCTTCTGTCACTTTGATCGCTTATCAATGTCATCTTGAAAGACTGTGTGTGTGTGGCGAAAGGTGTTTAGGTGCAGGTCAGACAGTAAATTATAGATGTCACCTACTTCCAATTTTACAGAATTTATTAAGCCTCACAGTGGGGGATATTTCGATGAAGAAGGGGAGACAGCAGACTAGTAAGCATTGAAGACCAGAGTGGACAGCATAGTGAAACCTTTTCCTCCCAGTTCCAGTGAAGCACAGACCAGTTTGTAAAGGCCCAGACCATCTCACAAGACTGGAGCTTCGTGTTTAGCATCAAACTCAAATACTATGATTCTATATGCAACTGCCAAAGTCACATAGCGAGCCCCACCAACACAACCCAAAAAGCCAGTGAGCCAGTTGAGCAGTGCGTAGGAGAATTTGTCCTGACCAGCCAAGGATCATTACCAAGAGTTGCTCTCTCTTTGATCAGTGATTCATCAGCCACTAGATCGAAGAAGAGTACTCAAAGTACACTTTTGATCAGTGACTAACTGACCACTACATTCAGGATCCCACTCAACTGCATTATATATACAATTGTGTTTCCTTTAATGAGCCAACCACCAATACTAATAATTTGGAAGGTACCTCTTCGCCGATACTATCAGAAACTAAGTACCAAAAAAAAATCCTCAATATTTCACACTGATATTTTGGGGGGTGGGGTGGGGTTGTTGGGGGGGGGGGGGGGGGGGGGGGGGGGGGGGTGGGTGGGGGAGGATACTGAATGCTACACGAGGCTAATTACCATATGATATTTAGCATCAACAAGTATATTATTTGTACAAGAGTAGGATCTCATTTGTAAAAATTCAAAAATAGAAAACAAAATAAGTTTACCCCAAATTCATTTTTACCAATAATAAATGAGGTGGGAGAATGACGCAAAACTAAAACAGTATACAAGCTTACAAGGCTATGCATAGAATTTCCATCCGACCTTTTTATCAAGAGATATTGCCTGACTGCAGTCTGCTTCTGCTTGCTGGAAGCTGCAAAGAATTAAAAACGATAATTCTTGATCAGACGTACTAACACAATAATTAAAAACAATAATTCTTTGTCAGATGTCAGTGGAACAAAGTTGGATCTGTAAAGCAATACTAAGACACCAAGCGCACACAATTATATTGTTACAAAAATCACAAACCACGCAAGTTCCAGATAAGCTGCTGCCCTGTTGCAATAATAAGTTGCAATTGTATCATTCAATTTGATAGCTTCAGAGTAGTAGTTAACAGCTTTGTTCCACTGTTTTCCTTTGAACGCGGCATTTCCCTGATAACATAATTGAGACTAATAAATTACTAAAAAAAATGCAAATACGGATATATCAAGTGGAAGCTGCTCAATACCAATGTGTTCAGCTAAAAACTGAGCATAGAAGCAAGCATTACAAGGATGTACTCAATATTATGGGCCATGGTGTCACCCAGAAATCAAGAAACAGCACAGCTAGCATAATTCAGCATGTTCTGAAAATGCAAACCACAACTCAAGGACAAAGCATCTCTGTTAATTTTGAAAATTTTTAGTGAAATCACACAAGTCCCTCATACCTGCCTTACAATGAATCAAGAAACCAGATGTTTGTTTTAGGGTGCTTACTCTTGCTATCTATAGAAGGCTCAATCTGATGTTACCATAATCACAATAAAGGCTCCTCCAAAATTCTTGGTGTTGGTTATGTAGAATCCTTTGACATACATTCAGCTCCAGTATCGCCCGTCTCCTCTATAACACTAGCAACTACCATATCTTCCTTTGCATCCCCAATCTTATTCCTTTTGGTCTATCCCTAAATCCCAGCCACTACTTCAAATATGATATATCAATTCTAATTGGCACAGCCATTTGCCCCAATTTCACATATACAAAAAATCACAACAATTATCCTTCATCTTATCCTCAATTGAGAACATGTCCAACCTATCTCAAACAATTGATCTTTCATCGTGGTCTTAATTGAAGCTCCTTATGGATACCTCATCTATTATTTTACCATGTATTGCCACTGAATATTCTATGTCAGCTTGGACATGTCAGCTACCTAGTGGACATGTTTATTAATTGCCGGACATCCTTACCCATGAAACATGGACAATTGTATGGCCATCTTACAATATCCCCCCCACCCCCACCCACCCACCCACCCACCCACCCACCCACACACACACACAAAAATGACCAAACCAAAAAAGAAAAGAGAAGAAAAATGAGAAGGAAAAAAAAAAAAGAGCTGCTAGGTTCACAAAGTACCCGAAAATCACTGCTCCAATTTGAACATAATGCTTTAATTTGGTGATCTGCATCCCCCTCAATCCAACAATCACTACGAACGATTGATAGGTGTACTAAAAGTTACAAGCATGCTTTCAAATTTCGGCCAATTTCAATATAATATATGAACCTAATAGCTCCTTATATTGGCATTATCATATCAGGTTTTGAGATAATATCGGGACCGATATTGACGATATAGATACTAAAACACCATTAGCCAATACTGAGCTTATAAACTATGGTTACAAGGCTTAGGTGTTGCTTTACCACACATCATAATCCATCTAAAGATACATTTTCCTATAGTTCATTTTCATCCAGTAGATTTTAATAGGTTTGCATTTCTAGTTTTTCTTCTCCGCATGCCTAGTTTTTAGAAGCTACTCCTTTTCAACTCTCATCAACAAATATAATATAATCAACACAGAACATACTCCACGGCAAAGTTTGAGAACTAGGTTTCATTTTTCGGTTTCACTCTCTCCTAAATTTGTTAGTTTCAAACACTTTCGGCCGTTTCGATAGTTTCGCTCAAGGTTTCCATTTCACTATTTATATTGATAAACAATGTAACTACATGTCTAAATAGTAAGTTTTGATGGTTAAAATGTAAGATGATGATTACTAAACAATAGTTTTCTTCACTGGTCTTAGAAACACAAGCTACATCAGTCCAGTGTTTTAAACATCGGATATCGACGATATACCGGTCGACTAAATTATATACCAGATACTGAATATCGGGTGATATATCACGATATGGTACTAAATACCGGTTGATATATCAATAGTTAATACATATAAGATATTATCAAAAGAAATAAGTTATTATCCAAACATCAAATAAAAACATTATTGAAATACCACAATAAACATAGAATAAAATAAAACAATCTCTCAATCAAAAAAAAATAATTATCCAAATAAGTGATTATATCGGCGATATATCCGATATTTCATCTCAGATATCGGTAAAAAAAATAATTATCCAAATAAGTGACTATATCAGCCGATATATCGGATATTTCATCTCAGATATCGGCCACGTAGTAATATATCGGCCCGTATCGGTCCAAAATGATATCCGGTAAATTTTTGCACTTATCGTATCATTTGAATAAAATACCAGTATATCAGCCAATATTTAAAACAATGCATCAATCTGATTTTTGATTCCCGAGGGAACATAGAGCTAGTTATTAGTATATCTACATTTGCTATTTTGCTTGGATGAGGATGTGTAAAAGGATACAAAACTGAGGGGTTAAGTGCAAAATGCATGCTAAATAAGTTATCGGGTCAGGTTTTTAGCATTAAACCCAAAATCGAATACTTCATCACTAAATAAGTTTATCGGGTAGAGCTGAACAGTAAACCCAACCCAAATCAGACCCACTATATAAAAGTTCCAGCTGTCATCTCTTCTTCCCACCCTCCATCCCTAATCAAAGGTGCGCTGAGATGTGAATAGTTGTGAAACATGGCTCGGCAAGATGAGTTGTTGTTGATGTAAGTTCATCCCCTCTCTCTTTTCTCTACCTCTAGAATCTCACATCACCGGTGAAGTGTTAGTATGATGACAACGTCATACCCTAAACGGGGGAAGTATGTTATAACCCAAGAGAATACTCCCACATGGAATATTTAATGAAAATCTCTAGTGTATAATAGTTCCAATGAAATTAAGACTGAGTTTAGGGAGGAACCTTCGAAAAAAAATACTCATGATGTTATAGAATCTCTTTTTATAATTGTTATTACCTATATTTTGTAATAAAAATTGAGTTTATAGGGTAAGGCTTTAATACTCCTAGCTCATAACTAAGTTATACCCATCTACAAAAAATACATGTTATGCAGTAAAATTAAATCATCCATTCCTTTTATCTTAGTCTATATATTTTAAAAACTCTATACATAAAAATTCATGAATTTTGAAAATCATTTAACTATACTTTAAGTGGTGGCAAATGAACAGCTTTCTGATAACTGAAAATCGTTTATTTTAAAACCACTTGATGCATGAGCAATTGAACTTCAAAATGCAAGAACTTATGTTTATAAGTCTTTTAAAAACATATAGATCAAGATGAACGGAATGGATCATTAAATTAAAGTGTGTATTACACACTTTTATATGTGGGCATAACTAGCTTAGTTATGCTATAGGATTATTATATATATAATACTCCCAAGGCATAATTAAGCTAGTTATGCCCCCTATAGAAGTATTAGCATGCAATAATATGCAAAGAATTTGGATGCACCACTAAGTTTATCTTGACCTACACGTTTTAAAAGGCCTATAAACAAGAAAAAAAAATCATATACTTTGAAGACCAATTGACCATGCATCAAGTGGTTGTAAGATCATAGATAAATGTACTTCAAAATGAATGATTTTTGTTTATAGAACTTTCAACATATGAAGATTAAGATTAATGGAATGGATTGTCTAATTTCATTGCACAATATGTATTTTTTAAGGCGGGCGTAGTTAAATCAGTCATGCCTTGGGAGTATTAAAGCCTCATCCACATTACACACACACACACACACACACACACACACACACACACAGAGAGAGAGAGAGAGAGAGAGAGAGAGAGACGCGTGATCATTAAATATAAAAAGAAAAAACAAAACCTTTTCTTTTAGTAGCTCCGAGACATCCATATCTCCATTGATGTCCTGCGCCGGCACCAAGTTGGATGCCACATTGATCTGTTCCTGGAGAGATGAATGCATATCCGAAACGGTATCAAGTAGAAACTTATCTGATCCATGTGCTGCAATGAATGAAACCGAAATGGGATAGCTATCGTGCTTCCCTAGTGGAACAGCAACCTGACAAACAAACAGAACTAGGTTATCATATACCCCACAAGGAGTAATTGAATTTGATCAAGAACTAAAACTTCATGATTTTGAGAATGCTTGTATCATCTAAAAGGAACTCCTCATACCAAAAATGGTTGGAAAGTGAACTTCAGTACCTGACAACAGCCTGACATCCCTGCTAGGCTTAACAATGTGAATAGTCGATCATCAAGCTCAGGGGATAACTTTTTCTTTGAGCAACGCTTAGCTGGGAAATCTGAGGTTGTAGGAATTACCAAGATCCCATCATCCTATACACAAAGAAAATAATGACCTATAAATAATAACTGAAAATCAAGACCAAATTACATAACATAATTGCAGAATTAGCTGACCACATATGCATGGAAGATATAAGAAATGCAGTGCCAACTATTTGCCAAACATACAAATATCAAATTTAAGCAATAAGTTTAATCAGATAATACAATAAGGATTTGAATAAAAGAGGCCAAGGATAAAATTTCTCTAATTATTAGTGCAAAAGAAATATTAGCAGCAAATTTTCTGAATCTTCAATGAAAAAATACCAACTGCTCAAAGCCTCAAAGGTGGTGACTGCAGGAAAGTGCTCCAGAGAGAATCAGTCATTACATTTAAAAGAGACTAGTAACATGCCAATTACAAGGATTATCAAATAGATGCAGTACCTCTTAAGAGGAAACTTGATAAAATGCAGATAAAGTTGATTGTATATGAATTGCAAAGAGGTATGCACCTGAAGAAGTGATTCCAGATCAGTTTTTACCACATACATTGAAGCAAGTTAACATACAGAACAAATGAATAGTATAAAGAACTGCACTGTACATACTTCACCCAAACTGACCAAAGGATACGGAGTGGACCCTATTTAATTTGGGACTTTACACATAAGTGAACCTATTTAATTCAGGACTTTACGCACAAGTGAATTTTATATTGATAATGGAGGCTTGCTACACATAGAAGTGTGAATAATTTATACAAAAAAGCGTGAAAAAATTATAACATTTAATCACAGGTAGACACTTAATATATCCAATATCTGTTTATACACACGCACTTCTGCAGTAACAATTATGAGAAACATGCCAATTTGCCAAAGGAAAGGGACAGCATGTGTAAACATAGAATTACCCAGAAGACTTGACCAGAAGTGAACTGTACATTTAAATAAACAACAAAATGCTTAGGAGCATTTATGCATGGGATTTGGGAAAATAGAAACATTCCAAAATCAAACAAAACTCTAAATTTCATACGAAAAAATATTCTCATGGAAAACAAAACTGTCAAACTAGGATATGATGCATCAATATTACCTCTACTAAAACAATAAGACAGTAAACAGATTAAGAGATGTGGTGGACATTAACCAGCTCAAACTGAATCCAACCCAACAAATGTACCAGAATGAGATGTGAACTTGTGATATATCCAATCTGGATGGGAGTTGGACTAAAAATCTCCAACCCAAATAGCATCAAAGCATGTTTGGGTTGGGCGTGAACCCAGTACTAATACACACAAACTCTTCCATTTATTTAGCATAATTCAGTGTATTTTGTGTAAACTAGGCATATATGCATAATAGTTACAAGGATTAACATGTAGAATGATATGTGCAATCAGAATGATTGTAACCCCCGACCTTAGATATGTGTGTCACCATATCAGTACTCGATACGGCGTACAAATTTGATTTGACCTTCCTGCTAGTTAGATTGAACTGGTTTCAGCTCCAGATATCATTCTAATATTTTGAATTTTTCAAAATTTTCTAAAATTTTTCTTGACTATTTTGAAAAATCTCCGAAAACAAAGTCGACCAATACCGACAATCGGCTTTAAAATTTTTAATTAACTGAGTTGAGTTTCTAGAATCAGCTTTCATATTGTTTTTCAAAATCATATTTTCTATTTTAGCGTATTTTTAAAGATTTTCTGAATTAATCAAAAATCTGACCAATCCGCTATTGACCGGTATAACCGATCGATTTCAGAATTTTTAATTTGCAAACCAGACTGAATTTCTTGAATCCGATTTCACAATACTCCTCAGCGTAATATTTCTTATTTTATAAAATTTTGGAAACAATTCTGAACTAGTCAAATTTTGTCCGATATATAATATTAAATAAATCACTTTTTCTTTCTTTTCTTCTTTTCTTTCTTCTTCTACACTTTTCTCTCTCATCGACTTTCCCTCCCACCGCCTCCTCTCTCTTTAATTTCTTTCCTCTCTATTTCTTCCCCCCTCTGCAACTTTATCTCTCTTCCCTAACTCTATCTCTCTTCGCATCTCTCTATACCAACTCCTCTCTCTCTTCCCCTTCTTTCTTTGTGCCTACTACCCAACACACCGCTGACTGTCCGTCAGGGCCAGGGCCAGGCCCAGGCCCTCCTCTCTTTCCCTCTCCTCTTTTCTCTTCTCGGCTCTCTCTCCCTCTTTCTTTCTTCACCTTTCTTTTTCTCCTTCACCTCTCTTTCTCTCTCTATCCCTCTACTCCTGGCCACCGCCGGCCAGCCAGGCCACCCTTTGCTCCCTCTCGCACTCTTTATACATCTCTCTATATATATCTCTCTCCCTATTCTCCTCTCTTTCTATCTCTCTTATCTCTCTCCTCACCGGCCGGGTGGCCGCCGCCGACCGTCAGGTGGCCGTCGGAGTTGTCGCACAACCTCTGCCGTCGCTGGCCGCCATCTCCCTGCTCTCCCCCCTCTCTTTTTCTCTCTCTCCCTATTGGATCTAAACCCACTTACCTATTTACTTAAGTTTTGGATTTGAATATGGATCTAAATCTGACCCATTAGGAGCCCAAACCCACTTCTAAACCCAATAAAGTGTTCTAGCGATATGTAGAGCATCTAAAGTCCGATTTGAATGATTCTCGAGCCGTTGCAATCGTAGAAAAATGAACTACGTCCTTGTAATAGATATGTGAGTGTTTCCTTTAACAAATTATATTTTATCATGTTAAACAAAATTAATTGATTGTTTTAGTTAATAAATCTTGATTATCAGTAAATCACTATAAATATAATTTATTAAAATGTAAGTATCGAAAAATCACTGTAATTAAAATATGCATGATCTCTCTATAAACATAATTGATAAAATAATAATTTAATCTGAATATAAAATATGGGTGATTATCAACATATCGAGTAAACATTAAACAATGAATTAAAGAAATCCAGAATAATAAGTTAATAATTCTAATAAGTAAATTAATAAATAAATTGATAATTTCACCATGATTGTGAAGAGTTTGAAAATAGATAATTATATATAATTATTTTGTGATATTGGTCATATTAATAATAATCGTTATAACAAATATGGATATACTGACACGATTACATTAGTGATATTATCATGATATGGCCACCGTTACCTGACTTACATTGGACATTGTTATTTATGTGTTCTTATCTCACTTTACATGGATTACAATTATTAGCATATTCATGTATACCTGTTACACGGATATGCTCTATTACACTAAACACTGTTATTCTGTGTACTAGTATCATCGTGACACGGACACGCTAATACTCTGGAAACTGTTATTTCATGAAGACACTTGTTACACTGAACACTGTTATTTCATGTACTTGTATACTTGTTACATAAATCATGTGTTATACTGGATATTATTATTTTATTTGTATCTCATTGTTACATAGATTCACTGGTATACATGCGTTCATTATTTCTGTATTCTTGTTGTGTAACGCCGCGATCCCGGCGATACGGGGACGTCACTGCGACGTATATACGTAGGTCAAAACTACCCTCCCGTATATACGCTAAGCATCAGTACAGACAAGAATCAGAGTACGGAAGCAAATGGTGCATTATACATTCCAACACATATATATATACAATCACAGAGTTATCACCAGAGGTGATGAATATTACAATAATAATACATCACAGATACGCGCAAATGCGAGAGTACAAGAGATATACATATATGGACGGCATAAAAGGGTGTCCACATACATGTATACAAGGAATGTACAAGTATGAATAGAAAAAGGGCACTCACGAGTTTGCTAAGGGAAAACTCGAGAGGCATACAGGGGGTCTGGAAGGATGGAGCTCTGAAAGGTCGGCTGGGGATCCGCGCCACCGCTGCGCTACTCTGAGCAGCAAAGGGGGAGATCCTCACGCTCCGGGCTCCAGGACCTGGACATGAGAATCCAGGGGAGTCAGTGAAACTCCCCAGGCGAGTAGGATGCAAAAGCCAGGTGGCGAGCCAAGGGTGAGTACAAGAGTCAAGTACAGAAGACAGGAGGGTTAGAACACAAATGAAGTATATATAAGAACGGGTATAACGAAACAATCGTAAAACAGGAAATCCGAAGTAAAACTGATCACAAGCAAAATTGATTGTATACGCTTAGGTTACGGTCCCATGAGACTAGTACATCGAAGGAATAATCCAAACAAGGAAACCCTCATCTATATACCGTTATCTCATGCCACCGAATATCTAAGCGTATAGAATCAGAGTTGCAAAGTAGTCATAACAAGAATACATAACAGATGTGACAAGAGTGCATAACAGGTATCAAAACAGGAATCATAACAGTAATCATAACTGGGGTCACAGGAAACACCTATTATTATTATTACTCGTCTGACCCATATATCTCGGTATGTGACCTGGTGTACGGCCAACCCACATACATTCATATATAAGCAAGTCGAGGGTTGTTAACGGAAGTAGATGGAGAACTGATAGAACTTCTTATAGTGGTTTCCATACACCTGGAACCGGCTTTGGAGGCCCAAAGTCCCCCTATTCAGTAATTCAGATTCACTACCGCCAGTACATAATATATATGTATATACATACTTTTATACCCCACCACTATAAGCAAGATATCATTCCGGCATCCATCACTTCCTCCCATACCCATACAAGTTGTCCTTTTTATGGTTTATTAACAGAATTATCAGGTTACGGGAATAACTGGACATAACAGTAATAATTGGATTCTAGAGGTGGCCCCCACGGATTCAAGAGGTGGCCCCCACCGAGTAAGGTGTGGCACTTTGTTCCGTGTGGCACTTAGTTCCATAAAACAAGACAGGATTCCCGTAAACATGACAATTACAAAGTCAGGTGTATCATGCTTGGTTTTAAAGGATAGCATGACAAGGTGGTGGTATATCAAGTAACATGCATACCAATGAGATCGATATAGTCCGGGTCAGTCATGTCATAACAAGAGGGTCTAGCAAGGTAGTGGCATGCCAGGTAGTCAGGTGATAACATACTAGATGGTCAGGTGATATACATGTGTTAAAAGGAAGCATGCAACTAACAAGTCTGAAGCAATGACAAGTAGTAACATGGAAGTGACTCAAAGCCCGACGACACACGAAGGGTCGGCCACGCATGGTATACGATAAAGAAGCAAGCATATCATAAGCATGGTACAAGTACAAGATGAAGCTACCATAATATAAGCAATTGTAGTGCAATACATGGATATGGAAATAAGAAGCGAAATACTTATCGATCCGACAAAACAGAAACTCAAATAGAGAAGAGTGAGACTACTCGCATACAAGAAAGTAGCGAGTGAGGATACTCGCCTAAACTCCAAAATACCGAAAGAGCCGTAATCCACGGAAGCTTGGGATGCGCCACCAAACCTGATATAAATATGTAGAGAGAAGAGGAGAGAGAAAAGAGAAGGTAAGATGATGTTGGTCAAATGACAAGTCAAGTAGTACCTATACATGATATAAGTCTAGAGGGTAAGGTTCATGTTCAAGAAAGGAATCAACTAAGACAGATAGGCAAAGTTAGTCGACTAGGATGGAAGAGTAGTCGACTAATAGTGATGACAAGTCGACTAACAGTAAGGTATAGTCGACTAAAACTGGGTTCCAGAGAGTTGGGTTTGGTTTCAGAGAAAAGTTAGTCGACTAGGGTCATATGGGTAGTCGACTAACAGTTATGTTAAGTCGACTAACAGTTATGTTAAGTCGACTAAATCTGAGATACAGAGAGTTAAGGTTTCTGGTCTCCGGCGATACGGGGTCGTCACTGCAACGTATATACGTAGGTCAGGACTACCCTCCCGTATATACGCTAAGCATCAGTACAGACAAGAATCAGAGTACGGAAGCAAATGGTGCATTATACATTCCAACACATATATATACAATCACAGAGTTATCACCAGAGGTGATGAATATTACAATAATAATACATCACATATATGCGCAAATGTGAGAGTACAAAAGATATACATATGTGAATGGTACAAAAGGGAGCTCACATACAGGTATACAAGGGAAAAGTACAAGTATAAACAGAAAAGGGCACTCACGAGTTTGCTAAAAGGAAACTCGAGAGGCTCACAGGGGGCCTGGAAGGATGTGGCCCTGGACGGTCGGCTGGAGATCCACGCTACCGCTGCGCCACTCTGATCAGTAACGGGGAGAATCCACACGCTCCGGGCTCCATAACCTGGACATGAGAATCCAGGGGAGTCAGTGAAACTCCCCAGGCGAGTAGGAATATGGATGCCAGGTGGCGAGTCAGGAGGAGCACAAGTGTCAAGCACAGAAGACAGGAGGGTTAGAACACAAATGAAGTATATAAGAAATGATATCAAGTAGGAAATACTCAGGAGGCAGATAGGTTAGGGCAGGCATGAACAGGTATGGCATAATAATCATAAAACAGGAAATCCGAATAAAACCAATACAACAAATATGGTAAGGCACATCACAGATTCATAGCCGTTTAAGTTGCAGGCTTTAGTATGCGTCCCATTCCACATACCTCTACTTACAACTTAAAGAGCCAGTTATTATGACACTTTATTATTACTCGTCTTACCATATATCTAGGTATGTGTCTCGGTATATATCCCAACTCACATACTTCCATATATAGAAAGTCGAGGTTGTTATTGGAAATAGCGGTTGTATCAACGAACTATGTTTACAGTGGGTCCCGTGCATGCCCGGGACCACGGTCCAGGATTGTTCCGTTGCATGGAAACGGAAGCCAGCCGCAAGGCTAAACAGGAGGGACTTATGTATGCCCTTATCATGATGGTACCAGTAATGAGGGAGCCAGCTCTCCCCTCGGTCCCCTGGAGTACCACAGGTCAGACCGGATATAGTGCACAACCTAATGCCACTGTAAACACGAACACATATCGATATCCGCATATTTCCCCCGACCCAATACAAGTGGTCCTTTTTAGGATTCAATAGTTTAATTATCACTTTACGGGAATAATAGAATCAGGACATGATCAGGAAATCTGGAGTACATAAGTACTATACAGTCAGGTCACTGCATGTAAAGCAGGAATACAATATACAGGTCACTGATCATGATACAGGGTAACAAATCAGGATTCCCGTAAAGATGACAATCACAAGTCAAGTACATCATGCTGGGTGTAAAGTGATAGCATGATAGGATGGTGACATTTAGCAATCAATCAAACAAGTCAAGAGATAGATATTAGGTCAGTGGTAAGTCGTGGTCATAATAATAGGGTCTTGCCAAATAGTGGCATGACAGGTAGTCAGGTGATACCATACTAGAGGTCAGGTGATACCACGCCAGATGTAAGGTAATATACATGTGTTAAAAGTAAGCATGCAACTGATATGTCTGAGGCAATAACATGGCAATGATAACATAGCAGAAATCTAGAAGTCAACGTCCACGAAGGGTCGACCACGCATGGTATAAAAGCATCAAAAGATATATATAGACATGGAATCAAATACATGAAAATAGGAAATGAAATACTTATCGTTCCGACGAAACTGGAAACTCAAATAGAGATAAGAGAAGAGCGAGACTACTCGCCTAAATCCTCAAAGCGCCGAAAGATCCGAAATCCACGAAATCCGGGGCACGCCATAAACTATGATATATATGTAGAGTGAAGAGGAGAGAGAAAGAGAGAAGTGAAGATGATGTTAGTCAAGATACAAGTCAAGAAGTATAATATACAACATATAAACCAAGTATAAGATCCAAGTTTGAGAAGGTAAATAACTGTAACAAACAGACAGAATTAGTCGACTAGGGTAGGATGAGTAGTCGACTAATAAAGGGGTTAGTCGACTAACAGTCTGGTATAGTCGACTAATACTGGGTTCCAGAGAGTTGATATTCTGATTCAGGAAAAGTTAGTCGACTAGGGTCATAGGGGTAGTCGACTAACAGACATGACAAGTCGACTGATAGTTAGGCTAAGTCGACTAATACTGTGATACAGAGAGTTAAGGTTTTGGTTCAGGAAAAGTTAGTCGACTAGGGTCAAGGGTGTAGTCGACTAAGGGTCTCTAGTCGACTGGTAATTTGGTCTAGTCGACTAAAACTGTGTTTTCAGAAAATGGTTAAGTTTCAAATGAAAGGGTTAGTCGACTAATGGCTAGGTCAAGTCGACTAATCGTGGGAAAACAGCAAACAGAACAGATTTCTAGGGTTTTGGTTTGATGACTAATTAATCATGGATTTGAAGACATATTTGTACAAGATATGAAAATACAAACATACTAAGAATAAATCAAGTCTAGATGAGGAAGATTACTCACCAAATTGATGATGGAGAGGAAGAGGAAAGGTAGAGTTGGTGATGATCCTTGAGGAAGAAGGAGATGGAGAAGTTGTTGTTGGTGATGGAGGAGGTGGAGCTTGGCCGGAGTTGGGAGGAGTCCACGCCGGCGACGTGGCCGGAGGTGGCTGGCCGGAGGTTGGGTCGGCCGGCTCCCTTGGAGAAGAGGAAGAAGAAGAAAGAAATGAGAAGAGAAAAGAAAGAAAAAGGAAAAGAAATGTAAGGGAAGGTTTATATAGGTTTTAGATTTTGTAAAGGAGTTGCAATTAAACAAAAGAGAGGGACTTAATTGCAAATAAGGGAGGATGAGGTGTCTCCTCTAGCCACACTTGGCAAGCCATGGAAGAGAGAGAAAAAGAGATGCATTTAATGGAGGAAGTAGGTGGAAGTGTGTGGTGTTGGAATTTTGGAGGAAGTGGGATTTTTGGAAAATAGAAAAGCTTGTGGTTGTGGAGGAAGGAAAAAGGAAAAGGAAAAAGAAAAGAAATTACAATGAGAAGATATTTCTCTTTGACTTGAAAGATGAAAATATTGAAAAGGCTGATTCCCGGGTTTAAATCATGGATGCGGAAAACATTTCGGAAAATGCCGGAATCGTCCGAAATTCAAGTACCTCGGAACGACCCGAAATAATTATCAAAAATCAAGAATATTATACTAAGTATCATAGTGAAATCCGTTCGAAGAAATACTTTATAGTTTTAAAACTAAAAATCCTGGAATCAATAATTTACCGACTCCATTGGAATTTTCATAAAATCCAAAAATCCTCAGAAAAAGAATGTAGGTAGAAAATATGATTCTAAGGAATAATGTCTAAAGAATCATTTAGAAATTCCAAACCGTTTAAGAATTAAAAATCCAGGAATCGGTCAGCGGCACTGGCCGACACCGGTTTTGAAGACTTTCATTTTAATTCCAGAAAATCTAGAAAATCATAGAAAATATATAATATTGGAAAATGATATTTAAAACTAAAATCGGTTAATTCTAATTATCAGAATGTCTAAATCGAGTAATACTCTAGGATCGGGCCTTCGGTTCAGACTAGGGCTGACTCCGAATCCACGAATCCAAATCCAAGACAAAACAATCATATAAGGAATTCATAATACAGAATAAATACAGGAAACAAATCGAAAAAATACGACCGAAAATCTGAATACGCAACTAAGTACGTATTCCGGGAACGGGGTATTACAATTGTGTTTCACAGGACAGAATAAGTTAGTCGACTAATGTCTAGGTCTAGTCGACTAATCGTCTGGAAACAGCAAACAGAACAGATTTTCTAGGGTTTTGTTTGATGGCTAAATAATCATGGATTTGAAGACACAATTGAACATGATAGATAAACTTAAGTATACTAAGAATTAATCAAGCCTTAGTGATGAAAATTACTCACCAAAAAGAGTGGTAGTGATGGAAGTTGTTGATGAAGAAGAAGATGGGGCTTTGGAGTTGTAGATGACCTTGTGGTGGTGGTTCCTATGGTGATGAAGGAGGAGGAAGATGACCTTGGTGATCTCTTGGGAGTTGGTGTTTGTTGTTGTGGTGATGGAGATGAAGAGGAGTTTGAAGGAGGTTAGGGTTTTGGTGGAGAAGAGATGGTGGAGAGAAGAAAGGAAAAATGAAATAGAAATGTAAAGGAAAAGCATTTATATGTTTTGGATTTTGTGAAGGAGATGCAAATCAAATGGAAGTGAGGGGGTTTTGTGCAAATATGGGGAGGGTGAGGTGTCCCTCACTTGGCCACTTGGCCGGCCATGGGGGAGAGAGAGAATGAGTGGGATTTAAAAAGGATTAGGTGAAAGTGAGTGGGATTATGTGGAAAATTGGAATTATTGGAAAATTGGAAAAGGCTTTGGTTAGTGGAGGAAGGAAAGAAATAAAGGAAAAGGAAAAAGGAAAATAAATTATAATGAGAAGATGTTTTCTTGGGAAAGAAGATGAAAATAATGGAAGTGGCGGATTCCCGGGATTCAGTTGCGGATGCGGAAATCTTTCGGGAAAAATACCGGAATCGTCCGAAATTCAAGTATCTCGGAACGACCCGAAATAATTATCAAAAATCAAGAATATTATATTAAGTATCATAGTGAAATCCGTTTAAGAAATACTTTATAGTTTTGAAACTAAAAATCCCGGAACCAGTTATCTACCGACTCCGATGGAATTTTCATAAAATCATAAAATCCTCAGAAAAAGAATGTAGGTAGAAAATATGATTCTAAGGAATAAAGCCTAAAGGACCATCATAGAATTCCAAACTGTTTGAGAATTAAAAATCCAGGAATCGGTCAGCGGAACTGGCCGACACCGGTTTTGAAAACTTTCATTTTAATTCCAGAAAAATCTAGAAAATCATAGAAAATATATAATATTGGAAAATGATATTTAAAACTAAATCGGTCAATTCTAATTATCAGAATGTCTAAATCGAGTAATACTCTAGGATCGGGCCTTCGGTTCAGACTAGGGCTGACTCCGAATCCACGAATCCAAATCCAAGACAAAACAGTCATATAAGGAATTCATAATACAGAATAAATACAGGAAACAAATCGAAAAAATACGACCGAAAATCTGAATACGCAACTAAGTACGTATTCCGGGAACGGGGTATTACAATCCACCCACCTTACAAAAAATTGCGTCCTCGCAATTTCGTTAAGGGGTAAATTGAATACAAGGGGACAGCGGTGGAATTTATACCAATTAAGATATGAAGCACTAGAGGTAGGGCTCTCAAGTTGGCTGAACAATAATCATCCTCTGTACCTCCGGCTGTATAATTCTTCGAATAATGCTGAATAATACTGCTGATGTCGTGGCTGTGCAATAAATGAGCCAGAATACCGAAGATAAAGAAAACCCTGATAGTCCTGAGCATAATAAAGAAGGCCGATAATTAAGAATCCCGAATACCAGGCACCAATCACCCTGAGCGATATAGTAGAGAATGTAGAATATCCGTAGAGAATTCCGACTGCTGACCTCTGAAAGATAGCCAGATCAGGATCAATCTGGAGAATACCAAGCTTCATAGAATTCACCGAAGAGATCACATAATAGCTTCATTCAGAACCAGCCACTACCTTTCTAGTCTAGTCATATCTTAAGTTAGCATAAAGGCTTCATAAAAACCAAAACAGGGAAGGGATATGGAAAGGATTTAGGAATCAAAGGAAAGATAGTCAAGAATAGATAACTCTGCACTTGTAGTTGGATTGTATAACCAAGACTCATGTATTCCAGTTGCAAATCTCTTTACCATTGATTTGCCTTCTGGACGTACTGAGGAAGTTAGAGCCTACGCTCTGATACCATCCTGTAACGCCCCGATCCCGGCGATACGGGGACGTCACTGCGACGTATATACGTAGGTCAAAACTACCCTCCCGTATATACGCTAAGCATCAGTACAGACAAGAATCAGAGTACGGAAGCAAATGGTGAATTATACATTCCAACACATATATATATACAATCACAGAGTTATCACCAGAGGTGATGAATATTACAATAATAATACATCACAGATACGCGCAAATGCGAGAGTACAAGAGATATACATATATGGACGGCATAAAAGGGTGTCCACATACATGTATACAAGGAATGTACAAGTATGAATAGAAAAAGGGCACTCACGAGTTTGCTAAGGGAAAACTCGAGAGGCATACAGGGGGTCTGGAAGGATGGAGCTCTGAAAGGTCGGCTGGAGATCCGCGCCACCGCTGCGCTACTCTGAGCAGCAAAGGGGGAGATCCTCACGCTCCGGGCTCCAGGACCTGGACATGAGAATCCAGGGGAGTCAGTGAAACTCCCCAGGCGAGTAGGATGCAAAAGCCAGGTGGCGAGCCAAGGGTGAGTAGAAGAGTCAAGTACAGAAGACAGGAGGGTTAGAACACAAATGAAGTATATATAAGAACGGGTATAACGTAACAATCGTAAAACAGGAAATCCGAAGTAAAACTGATCACAAGCAAAATTGATTGTATACGCTTAGGTTACGGTCCCATGAGACTAGTACATCGAAGGAATAATCCAAACAAGGAAACCCTCATCTATATACCGTTATCTCATGCCACCGAATATCTAAGCGTATAGAATCAGAGTTGCAAAGTAGTCATAACAAGAATACATAACAGATGTGACAAGAGTGCATAACAGGTATCAAAACAGGAATCATAACAGTAATCATAACTGGGGTCACAGGAAACACCTATTATTATTATTACTCGTCTGACCCATATATCTCGGTATGTGACCTGGTGTACGGCCAACCCACATACATCCATATATAAGCAAGTCGAGGGTTGTTAACGGAAGTAGATGGAGAACTGATAGAACTTCTTATAGTGATTTCCATACACCTGGAACAGGCTTTGGAGGCCCAAAGTCCCCCTATTCAGTAATTCAGATTCACTACCGCCAGTACATATATATATATATGTATATACATACTTTTATACCCCACCACTATAAGCAAGATATCATTCCGGCATCCATCACTTCCTCCCATACCCATACAAGTTGTCCTTTTTATGGTTTATTAACAGAATTATCAGGTTACGGGAATAACTGGACATAACAGTAATAATTGGATTCTAGAGGTGGCCCCCACGGATTCAAGAGGTGGCCCCCACCGAGTAAGGTGTGGCACTTTGTTCCGTGTGGCACTTAGTTCCATAAAACAAGACAGGATTCCCGTAAACATGACAATTACAAAGTCAGGTGTATCATGCTTGGTTTTAAAGGATAGCATGACAAGGTGGTGGTATATCAAGTAACATGCATACCAATGAGATCGATATAGTCCGGGTCAGTCATGTCATAACAAGAGGGTCTAGCAAGGTAGTGGCATGCCAGGTAGTCAGGTGATAACATACTAGATGGTCAGGTGATATACATGTGTTAAAAGGAAGCATGCAACTAACAAGTCTGAAGCAATGACAAGTAGTAACATGGAAGTGACTCAAAGCCCGACGACCACGAAGGGTCGGCCACGCATGGTATACGATAAAGAAGCAAGCATATCATAAGCATGGTACAAGTACAAGATGAAGCTACCATAATATAAGCAATTGTAGTGCAATACATGGATATGGAAATAAGAAGCGAAATACTTATCGATCCGACAAAACAGGAAACTCAAATAGAGAAGAGTGAGACTACTCGCATACAAGAAAGTAGCGAGTGAGGATACTCGCCTAAACTCCAAAATACCGAAAGAGCCGTAATCCACGGAAACTTGGGATGCGCCACCAAACCTGATATAAATATGTAGAGAGAAGAGGAGAGAGAAAAGAGAAGGTAAGATGATGTTGGTCAAATGACAAGTCAAGTAATACCTATACATGATATAAGTCTAGAGGGTAAGGTTCATGTTCAAGAAAGGAATCAACTAAGACAGATAGGCAAAGTTAGTCGACTAGGATGGAAGAGTAGTCGACTAATAGTGATGGCAAGTCGACTAACAGTAAGGTATAGTCGACTAAAACTGGGTTCCAGAGAGTTGGGTTTGGTTTCAGAGAAAAGTTAGTCGACTAGGGTCATATGGGTAGTCGACTAACAGACATGACAAGTCGACTAACAGTTATGTTAAGTCGACTAAATCTGAGATACAGAGAGTTAAGGTTTCTGGTCCAGGAAGGGTTAGTCGACTAGGGTCAGGGTGTAGTCGACTAATCGAGGTTTCTAGTCGACTAGGAACTAAGGTAAGTCGACTAATACTGTGTTTCCTAGAATTGTGTTTCACAGGACAGAATAAGTTAGTCGACTAATGTCTAGGTCTAGTCGACTAATCGTCTGGAAACAGCAAACAGAACAGATTTTCTAGGGTTTTGTTTGATGGCTAAATAATCATGGATTTGAAGACACAATTGAACATGATAGATAAACTTAAGTATACTAAGAATTAATCAAGCCTTGGTGATGAAAATTACTCACCAAAAAGAGTGGTAGTGATGGAAGTTGTTGATGAAGAAGAAGATGGGGCTTTGGAGTTGTAGATGACCTTGTGGTGGTGGTTCCTATGGTGATGAAGGAGGAGGAAGATGACCTTGGTGATCTCTTGGGAGTTGGTGGTTGTTGTTGTGGTGATGGAGATGAAGAGGAGTTTGAAGGAGGTTAGGGTTTTGGTGGAGAAGAGATGGTGGAGAGAAGAAAGGAAAAATGAAATAGAAATGTAAAGGAAAAGCATTTATATGTTTTGGATTTTGTGAAGGAGATGCAAATCAAATGGAAGTGAGGGGGTTTTGTGCAAATATGGGGAGGGTGAGGTGTCCCTCACTTGGCCACTTGGCCGGCCATGGGGGAGAGAGAGAATGAGTGGGATTTAAAAAGGATTAGGTGAAAGTGAGTGGGATTATGTGGAAAATTGGAATTATTGGAAAATTGGAAAAGGCTTTGGTTAGTGGAGGAAGGAAAGAAATAAAGGAAAAGGAAAAAGGAAAAATAAATTATAATGAGAAGATGTTTTCTTGGAAAGAAGATGAAAATAATGGAAGTGGCGGATTCCCGGGATTCAGTTGCGGATGCGGAAATCTTTCGGGAAAAATACCGGAATCGTCCGAAATTCAAGTATCTCGGAACGACCCGAAATAATTATCAAAAATCAAGAATATTATATTAAGTATCATAGTGAAATCCGTTTTAAGAAATACTTTATAGTTTTGAAACTAAAAATCCCGGAACCAGTTATCTACCGACTCCGATGGAATTTTCATAAAATCATAAAATCCTCAGAAAAAGAATGTAGGTAGAAAATATGATTCTAAGGAATAAAGCCTAAAGGACCATCATGGAATTCCAAACTGTTTGAGAATTAAAAATCCAGGAATCGGTCAGCGGAACTGGCCGACACCGGTTTTGAAAACTTTCATTTAATTCCAGAAAAATCTAGAAAATCATAGAAAATATATAATATTGGAAAATGATATTTAAAACTAAAATCGGTCAATTCTAATTATCAGAATGTCTAAATCGAGTAATACTCTAGGATCGGGCCTTCGGTTCAGACTAGGGCTGACTCCGAATCCACGAATCCAAATCCAAGACAAAACAGTCATATAAGGAATTCATAATACAGAATAAATACAGGAAACAAATCGAAAAAATACGACCGAAAATCTGAATACGCAACTAAGTACGTATTCCGGGAACGGGGTATTACATGTTGTATGCATCATTGTTCCTGTTACATGGATGTTCTTGTATCTTTGTAACATAACTGTTTCATGTTACTGCACATGAGTGTTGTTGATATGCTATGTGTGGAACTAAGTGTCATGTAGATTTAAGCCACAGGGTCATATCTAGAATCCCACATCTCTTGTTTTTCGTTTCCCGTTATTTTGTTTCATGCTATTAAAAGAGCTCATGTTATCGTGTTAAATGTATCATGCACTGTTCTTGTTCATGTTCCTAATACACTGTGTAGTTTAAATATAATAAGTATAACATGGGGATGGCGAAGTCTTGACGGTTGACTAGATCTATTCGGGTAGATGTCTGATCCATTATAGTCCCACTGCAGGGGTCGTGGTAGTGCTAGCTTCCATCTGTTATAGCTCATTGAGCTCTCGTTTCTCGTTATTTATTTCGCCTTAGCGAGTCGGTCCTGGTTTCAGCAGCCAAGGGCTTGTTTAAGGTCGCGATCCCCGATATGTATAGGATACACCCACCCGATTAGAGCTCCTTGACCATTGGGTTTCCAATTAACATAATAAAACAGTATAAATAATAGTGACATCGGGAACGCTTGTTATTTGATCTCTCTCGTTCAAATAATGGTACCCGTATGACATGTTCGGACGGGTTCGCTGGAGTACGGGCTCCGTTATGAACTGCCAGTGGTATGAAATACTGAAAGAGATTGATTAAAATATCAGGCGGTACTGACTATTATTATTGTATAAATAACATGACTTGTGTACATGTATATTATTGTTCATTCATACTTGTTACAGTTCCTGATATTTTATTCACCGCCATGTCACATGTAGACCATGCACTTCATGTGGAGACACACTATGGATGTACACGTATACTCTACATTCCATGAATTTCCTATTTCGTGTGTTCTCTGTAAACACACAGTTGTTGTATAACCACAATACTATAGTACGGTTGTTATGCGTACTTCATGTATAACTGTTCATATTAATTACGATACCATCATGTTACTGTTTCTATTAATTTAAATAATAAATATAAAAATAATAAAACTTTATATATGTTACTTAAACAAATTGATTTTATTAGTATAACATAATAATATAAGGTTTGGTGATATATGAGACGTTTCCTAATAATATTAATTGATATTAATATTATATAATTGTATAATATTTTAAAATTAATACTGTAGTAACATGCTAGGCATTTATAATGTTATAGTGTTAATATAACACTTGTATATATCTATGCATATATCTCAATTGTTAGTATAATTATATTGTATCACTAGTATTTAAACGTGTATTATATAGTATCGTGATTGTACTACTATTATATTACATATTACTGCTTTCTTCATTTTATCACTCATTAAGTCGCTTTCTGACGACCCTAAGTTTGCATGTTCAGGTTGGAGATCCGAGATATCGTAGTTACTGATATTTCACGGTGTTACATATAGGAGACTCGTCATATATATTATTTATAAATATCTTTATTATTCAATCTTTATTTTCTTATTTATCTTTGTTTCCATATATATCATTATCAGTGACCCATTGCAGATATTCTTGTATTTATTAAAGCTGAAATTATTGTGTATATTGTGTTTATTTTCCTGCACTGAGGCTTAACATACGTATGTCAGGGTATTTTCGCCTTGCGTATGTGCGTCGTCATAGCGTCCCCGTATCCGCGAGATCAGGGCGTTACAATGATAATAGGGGTTGAGATCTTAAATCAGTTTGTTTTCTTAAGCCTCGTAACCATCATAACCTTCCAACTCATCAGTGCCACCATCAGCCATCCACATAGCCTGCAGGCTTTCCCTCTATTCCCATCCCTTCTTAGCCAATCTTCCTGTCCCAAGCTCCATGCCACAAAAGGACAGAGAGGCTGATCACTCTAAACCCCCTTTTCATTTTGAAGCCCTGATTTGTCAGTGTCTGTCACTGCCAATCCAAGAAAAAAGATGCCTTCTCTGAAGCCCTCTGTACACAAAAGACAAGACTCGACCTACCCACCAACCTGAGCATAACTTCACACATCCCGAGTTTGAAGCAGGTTGTAGAATATAGGAGTCCTGTCAAGTCTCATTGCCTTCTCCATATTGCTTCACGACATCAGCCATGTGTCGACTACCGTATTTGATAGCACCTAAATGACTAAATTAAGGAACAAGTTGATTCATCACCATTGTTATGCAAGTCATCTGGCATTGAAATGGAGTCTATATATGTCAGGTAGGCTCCATGCAATATTCGAAAACTTCTACAACTTGCAACCCACCGCAAACGCTTCAAGTTCATGCCACATTTTTGGTTGAGAAACCTGTATATGAAGTGTGGCTTGTCATAAAACCTATAACTTATTGGATATGCAGTATAAGCTCATTCAAGGAGTAACCTCTAAAATTCTTCTGGCAAAGAAAAGAGACTATAGAAGAGTGGAGCTATAAAATATACTATAGAGACCCAAGTTCATATTTGTAGCATGATCTAATCAAAAGAGCAAAAGAAAAGACATTCCAAAAGAACGTGCGTAAATCTGGAACAAGTTGATCATCAGGTACCAAATCAAAGAAGCTACAGAAATGATTGAGCTCTTCTGGAAATTATAGGCATCAATTATATAATTTTCTTTTGCATAACTCAATTCTCCATGATTTCCTGGTCAGACATTTCTTATAGTGTCTGAATTGAACGCAAAAGAACTTGAAATAATCGGCACCAATAAAATTCTTATTTAATTGAAACATTAGAAGTATACAGAATGGGTTCGTTCATCAGAACAGACAGGCTTCAAACGGAATATAGTTAACTGAAGTAGGAGTATGCAAAAAGCTAATCCCTAAAATATTTAATAATGAACTTCAATTTTATTGCACTTTGCATCCTAGGTAATTCATGTTTAAGCTGAGTTAAAATCATTATGTAAGCTTAGTTTGTGGGCTACACCAGACTCTGATGAAACAGAACCAGTCAGAATCTAGCACACGGTGAAAAAATTAAACCTAGAGAATCCAAGTAGCTGAAAGCTAATGACTTCACAGAATTCACTTCTTTCATTTGCAGATTAAAAAGGTCAATAAGTAAATGCCAAGATTAGTAGAGTACATGAGACCAACGTACCGCAAGAAGCAGGTAGAATAGTTCTGTCCTCAATCAATAGATAAACATCAAAGGAGAATCTTTATTGAAAAAAGAATCTGTGCTGAAAAATTAAGTTTGAGGAGCAAGTGGTAGAGTAAATGGATATTATCATTAGAACAAGTGGACCATGTTATGTGATTACATAATAACAGCAAATTAATATGTCAGAATAATAGGAGTCCACGAATATGTTGATTCCATACATAAATCTAATGATCAAACTCATTAAAAAAAAATACACCAATTGATGGAAAAACAAAAGAAGTTGTACAAATGCTTAATACGGTTTATATATAAGGTAACAAACAGACTATATGTATGTTAATTTAACAAAATAAAGAAATGAAGAGACAATTAATTAGTAGCATGTGCATTCAAATACAATAAATCATTAACATTGAATAGTATGCATGTACATGACTATAGCTGACAACAATCCGTTCCACGGGAAGCAAGGGGCTAGGAATCTTAGACCACTGTGTGAAACATTGCGAGTGAAAGAACAATACCTTTAGAAGGCTATTCAGTGCAGCTCTTAGTTCTGTCCGAACTTTATACAAGGATTTAATGTTCTTGTGGTTGACATTTATGGCTGCAAAAACTCGCGCAGAAATGTCCAGGCCTATCCTGGGTTTCAACGTGTTGATCCATTCCTCGTGATTTGTTTTGAACTCGTATCTGATAGGTGATTGGTATGTTAGAATTTAAAATGAAGGTTATCTAGCAAAGCATGGGATAGATCATAGTTTCTCAAGAAAAGTGAAGCAAATGCTAGCTCTTATGCAACAAATCATACAGTAATTGGTTTTTTAAAGATTGCATGAAAAAGCGGCAAAAAAGTCGTTCGACTGTGAAAAACAAGAACAAATTTAGCAAGGAGTCAATTTAACATGTTCATTGGAAATAACTTACTGCTTGCAATCTACACTTGTCATAAACTTCTAGCATCTTTAAACTTGACTTGGATTTACATAACATGTTTAACTCTTTCTTCTGGTTACAAACTTCTACAACTTTATATTTGACTTAGTTACGTTAGAACTTTAACTCTTCCTTTCAGAAGCATATATTGGATCTTAATTGAGAAATTTAAAAAAAAAAATCCATGAAAAATGATAGTGAGAGATTACAACACATTTATGATATGGATGCTCTTATTCTGATGCTGGAAATGTGTGCTGTTTAGCTCTTAGCTTTATCTATGAGAGTTGAATATTGAATGTAAATTCCTATTGGAAACCCATCACCCTTCCTCTTCTTCTAGACATTTTCCAACCCTAGGGCTGCATTTGGCAACAAGAGCTCAACTCCCTCTCATTCTTGCCAAAGGGTCAAAAATGACCAGGAGTTAGAGGGTAATTATTTAGGTATAGAGTTGCCTGGAAACATCACAAAAACCACCTTGGAAACCACACAACTCTGTTTAACTCAAGAGTTGCTAATTCCAGCAAAAGCATGAAATTATTCTCTCTCCTCCATTCGCTCTATCCCAACCATTAACTCTTAGTAATTCTAACTCCAATCCAATAACCAACACAAACCTAACTCCTAAATCTTCTACTACTCATCTCCAAATATCATAACTCTAACTCCCTAACACCAATTGACAAATGGGGCCTAGGGAAATTTGGAGGACGCATGTTCTTTTAGAAATATGAAAAATCCCTCTGAAGTACATAATTTCCCATGGCCAAGAATTTGGCACTAAGCCAAAGAGGGTTGCTGATAGCTGTCTAAAATTATTGAATCGTTCATGGAGCCCTTGTGCTCTGTAGTCTACCCCATTTAGGTGGGAAAAATGCTTAGATGATGATGATGTACCTGACATGATCCATGAGCTTAAATCTAATAATAAACTATGATTCATCTCTCCTGAATCCCTTCAAGCCATAGGAATCTTGAAGGTCATGCTACCAAAGTAGGCCTTGTTAAGACCCCCGTCATGACAGTTTATCTAGCAATGTGTCCCAATTTATGTGTCTGGTTTTATTTTTTATTAAATCTGTTCTGGCAAGCATTCTCAAGCCCTCCAGCAATAAACCTCAATTATGTCATAATAGACATTGAACACCAAATTTATTTATATTAACCTGTGGTGACAATTAGAGTCGGCTTCATCTAAGCCTACATGGATAGATCTCCAATTTCTAACCAAATGACCCAGATTTTGCAGCAATGTTCTTGTCCACTAAAATTCCTACACTTAGATGTACTTTTGATCTGTATTGCAGGATCTACCCATCTCACTTGGACATTTAGCTTGTTGCATTAGCTAGAGCTGTTTCCGCACAACACCCTGATGTGGTTCTCTGGGGTTTTAAACTCATATCACACTTGTCCTAAAGCAACTCAACTATTACACATTTTATGTTTACCACAATTCTCAAGGCTTTTGGAACATTGGGTATCAAGTACCTATCAAGTACCAAGCAGCACTCGCATGTGCTTAAATATTACTTGACTTGAGTTAGTATTAATAACACCAAAGGAACATCAAATGCACCACAAAAGCTTGCTAACATTTCACCAGCTCTTCTATAATTATGTCCAAACCAAAATGCACAGGAGTACCTCTTCAATGAGCATGCCTAATATCCATTTGTTTATGTAAAACTGTAACTGCAATTTGTGAATTCAAGGCTGTAAATAGTAACTTACTATTTTTTCTTTGTTTGAGTAGATGCACCAACTGGGTACCCCTTTTTCAAGGAATTGAGTTCTGGAGACCTCTCCCCTTATATTTTCCCCTTAACCAACCAAGCAACTCTCAGTTTGAAAGTTCATTAATTGAAAAAGATATTATGTTCAAGTGCATGTGATTGCATTTCTTTATCGTGGCTGACATAGTTTTGATTCTACCTAATAACCTAAGGTGTCAAGTTGGGTAATGTGGACACAGATATAATCATGTAATTCAATCATTCAAATGAATAAAAGTAAAGGACCGCTGACAAGGGTGATAATTCGCCATGATTAGCTGCCTTAATAGGCATCAAAATGTTTCAAATTCAAGTCTTAATTATCTAGTTATATACATGAGTGATGAAATATCTAAATGACTGCACTCCAGTTAAGAAGTTAACTCGCTCATGCACTTGGACATATTTAACTCGAGGACTTCCAATTTTCTTCAACTATCTAATTGTGTTCTGTCTGATTTCATTGAAATTTGAAATTTTTCTATTTCATAGGCTCACCGGGCTGGTTGAAATATCCAAGTGATAAAACTTTAAATCATAAAGAATGCTGACGCACTAGATTAACCTTGATTACTGATCGGCAAAAAGCATGCACAAAAATAAGTAAGGAGTGATGGTCGATGTTACTGCTTTTGCGATTCTTCCGTAATGGCAAAGTGGCTATACGGGTAGTATCCACAAGGTGGGAGAGCGATGGAAGCTTTGGTGCAGCTTCTTTGTTTAAAGTAAAGAAAAAGTTCTTTGTCTCAAATAAAGAATTGAAAAGAAAACAAACAAGTGTTGTTTCAAGAATTTCTTGGATTGGTTTGATGGTTGCAAAAGTAAGCTTTTCTTGAGGGTAAAAATACATGGCTAAATTTCAACTAAGTGCTCTCACTAATCTCTAATTTCTTGATGATGTAGCCACACAATGAATCATAAGCAAGCATAACCTTTATGCATAAGAACTATTCACGTTAGAGATCGAATGAAAGTTCTTCCTTTAACTAGGCTTTACACGGCAAAACTTGAACATTCCCTAATCAAGATCCAATTGAAGGAGAGAATAAGGGAAGAAACAAGTGCACTAATCGTATCGGCAAAGATCATAGGAATATCTCTAACTTACGAAAACAAGTAAGGTTTACAATCTATAAATCATCAAAAATGGTTAAGCATGAAATATAAGAATGGTAATACTTGTAAGTTAGAGTTAGAACTCTCTTCTTAAGATGTCATACCTCTTATTTGCATAAAGCTTATTTGACACTATTGACTCATTTGGGTTATCAATCAAGTTGCTAGAGATTAGTGGGTTAGTAGTTAGTTAGTCATGCAATGAAAAGTTAGCTAGACATGAGTAAGAAAAATAAGAGAGAAGAAGTAAAGAAAAGAAGTTTTACACTAAGACAAGTAAAAGTAAGTAAAAAACACCAAGTAATGAAAGAAGGAGAAGTATTACTTGTATAAGATTGTCACCTTCAAATACAACTTGTACACACTCTCTCTTTCACTCTAATAGCTAAACTAAGTTAGAAGAAGAAGAAATACAAACAAACTACAACTCCTAAAACAAACTAACATCAAAACCCCAACTCTTGATCTCTCCCAATGCAGAACGCCAAGGGGCCTTTTATAGACATCAGGAGGAAAGGGGCCAGGGGGACTATCCCTGGCCCGAAGTACTGGCGCCGCAAGTCATGCCGCGGAACGCTGCAAAAGCCGCGTTTCCGCGGCTGTACTAGGACAACGCGCGGAGCGTCGCATACTGTGCGTTGTCGCTTCGCCCCCTATCGGCCGTACTTCCTATATTCTGGATTTAAGCACCCGTTTTTGACAAAATCACCCTCCAAGGTCAATGGTTATCTTTGTAGTCTTTTAATCACCAATTAAATGATGATTTTGAGTCTTCTTCTTCATTCTACACCATGGACCTAAGAACACATAAGAAAATCATTATTAGCAATATTTTTTATAAAATAAATGTGAAGATGTGGTATGAAATATGCAATATTAGAAACTAATCACACCCCCAAACTTATCTTTAACTCATCCCGAGCAAAAACAAAACCAGAAGAATTATTACACCACTTTCGCAGGTGACGCGATTGCACTGAACAGGTGCAATAAGACTTTAAACCTCTAGGTTTCCTCTAGAGGAGGAGTGTTGTCTCCTGAGGGTTTTCAGCGGATTGCACCCACAAAATCCAATAAATAAAGGAAAATGTTAGTTGTAAGCAAACCTCTTCAAGAAAAAGAACTTTTAATTATCTAAGTAAAAATGATCGAATGATTATAAGAATTAGGTCTAACCCCCATAAGTCCTATACTCTAGCCCTCATAAAAGAAGAAATCATGAATTTCATTTAAATTTAAAAGAGATTTTATACTTCTAACTCATTCTGTTATTTTGCTTTAATAGATATGCATTATGTGTAAGTGTGATATGCTTGGGATTTTTTTCAACTCAACTTGAATGTCATAGCATTTTATTAATGTTTATTTAGATATTATTCTTAATTTCTTTAGGCTTTCTACTTTACTCGTGTAACACATATTTCACTGATGACTCCCAAACCAGATGATTTTAGGGCACCAGGTGAAAAAACACCCCTCAGGTCAAATATGCAAGTATAGTAAGCCACGAAATCATAATTTATGTATTTTCCTTTAGGCGTGAATAATCAAGCTTCTTACGGCACAACTCAGCCTAATGGTTTTTTATATGACAGTCAAAGTCTTGTCTCTAAATCCCAAGCGTGTGTGTAGTCAATGCATATTCTACTAAGGCTATATAAGAGATATGAGTTATTTTTTTTGTCCCTCCCAACTCTCAGTCAAACCAATATTTCTTTTTACTTAGACTAAAATAAAGATTTTTTTACTAAGCTTCCTTTAATTCTTACAACCTTTTGGTATTTTTACAAAAAGTATAAAAATTCTTTTTGGTTTTAAAGATTTTTTTTGGAAAGAAGAAAAGAAAAATTAATATTAGCATCCCCCACACCTATCTAATGCATTATCCTCAATGCTAGTCATGTAAATGCAAATGCAATAAATAGGGGAAGAAAAGATATCACCGTCTCCGTTAACTCGGGTCGGACGAAGTGCCGAAGTGCTAGGCTAGCCAAGTGCGAACGCCTAAGCGTTTCCTCGATATGCTCCAGGCGGGTATTTTGTTCATCCAATTATCGCATGAGTTTAATCTGTCCCTTGAAAACCTTTTTCATGACCTTCCAGACGGAAGACATGAATGCAGTAGAATTTGATAGGGGCGACTGCTGCCAGAACTCAGGGTCATCCTCTTCTTCTATCTGTCTCAGTCGGAACATTCTCAACCTGTACGGCAGGTGTCCAGATCGAATGCAGACAACTGTTGTAGGCGCTAGTGATACGCTCGGTGGTAACTATTACTTGATCGTACTCAGCAAAGACCTCATCTGGTAGAAAGTTTCTGCACAAACGAGTCACTAAGATGTGTAGAGAATACTTGGCTCTCCTCGTCCGTTAAGAGTTGGCCAACAACTACTGCAAAAGAATGGCGTTGAGGCAGACGGTATGTTCCTCGTCATGAGGCTGTGGATAATCTGTAATGCAGGTCTATTAAAAGAGGTTGTGTGGTCTATACCCAGTATGTTACATTGAATCCAACAGCCAACACAATAGATGTTTTTAATTGTGGTGTTTGCCTGGAGACCACGATTTTGCTCAATACATTGCGCACCCATAAAAGTCATATACTCAATTAAAGGGAAAGGCGCGATGTGCTGAGGAGGGGAAGGCACATGTGTGACGTCCTGAATAGTCTCAATGGTGACCAACAGGTCCACGTGGTCAAGATGGATAATGAATTGATTAAGGTCTAAATTGATGGAATTAGTATCTATCCCTAAATAAAATTTCCTCACCAAGTCAGGGCAGTAAAAGGTATCAACATTAGAGTTGTCATACACCAACCCATACCACTGTCTCTCTCGAATCCTATCTAAGAAAACGGTCACATACCCCTGAACATTATTTAATATTCTAGAAAAATCTTTTTCAGGAAATATGGTAGAAGCCATAATCTAAATCTAAAGTAAAATAGAGAGACATGAGTAAAGAATTCGCAAACCTCCCCCGAAAATCCTAAGGGTAAACAATTCACGAACTAGCCACGAGCAAACCAGACAACCAAATCAGAATCGGGGAGGAGATCAGAGATGTGCTCGAAAAATCGATCGGGGGAAACGCTGCCGTCGCGTCTCTGGCCTCAGAGAAGCCGCGAAAACGTGGCAATTAAGGGCCTGGCACGGCTTTTGGGGGGAGAGAGGGGAGGGGCTCAGGTGCGGCGCCTGGCTCCTCTCTTCAGATCTGGGAAAATTTTTGGGGTTAGATTAGGGGAGAGGAGAGTATAAATAGGGGTAGAAAAAAGAGATTTCCAAATCTAGCCCTAGGTAAAGGGATATTTACAAGTATACAAGGAGTGATTATATCATATAAACAATAATTATAAAGAACCTCTAATCTTTATTTTATTTACACTTCTCTTTTTTTTATTTGTCTTTATTTGTGGTGTGTGGAAGGCTATGGTCACGTGTAAGATGGAGCGAAAAGATTCAGCACAATTTCAGCCTGTGACTCAGGCTCAATGGTCAGGAATGGCTTCAGCCTTTGCCCGTTCATCTTGAATTCCTTATTGCTCTTTGGATCGAAAATTACCACGGCACCGTGTAGAAAGACGACGTGCACAATGAAGGGTCCAAACTAACGAGTTTTTAGCTTCCGCGCGAAAATGTGAAGCCTCAAGTTGTATAGTAGAACCTTTTCCCCAGGGGTAAAGTTTTTCCGGTTGATGATCTGATCATGAAAAATTTTCGTCCTGCTCTTTGTGATCCGTGCACTCTTATGAGCCTCATTCCGTATTTCCTCCAACTCTGAGATCTGTAATCTCCTCAGTTCACGACTTTAGTCAGATCAAAATTAAGTTGCTTAATAGCCTATAGGGCTCGGTGCTCTAACTCGACAGGCAGATGACAGGCTTTTTCAAATATAGTTCTATATGGAAACATCTCCAGGACGGTCTTAAAAGCAGTTCAGTAAGCCCATAACGCATCGTTCAGCTTGACCGACCATTCTTTTCAGTTTTATCCTACTGTCTTCTTCAAAATGAGCTTGATTTGCTGATTGATTACTTCAACTTGACCATTTATTTGGGAATGATACGGGATGGATAACTTGTGATTGATGGAGGATTTCCGTATCAGAGTTTCAAAAATCCTATTGCAGAAATGTGACCCATTATCACTAATTATAGCTCAGGGGTGTCAAAACGGAAGAAGATGTTTTCCTTAAGAAATTTGACAACCACTTTGTTGTCATTGGTCTTAGTAGGCACGGCTTCCACCCATTTCAAGACATAATCTACCACAACCAAGATGAACTAGTTGCCAAAGGAATT
Source organism: Agave tequilana (assembly GCA_038442645.1). Classification (NCBI taxonomy): domain Eukaryota; kingdom Viridiplantae; phylum Streptophyta; class Magnoliopsida; order Asparagales; family Asparagaceae; genus Agave; species Agave tequilana. The sequence goes on from JAVJIF010023744.1 coordinate 39,916, forward strand.
TGGGAATGGTTCCATGAAGTCAATGCCCCAAACATAAAAAATTTCAACTTCAAGAATCGGGTTCAGGGGCATCATGTCTCATCTCGAAATCTTCCCAGTCTTTTGACAATTCTCACATGACTTGCTAAAATGGAATGAGTCTTTGAACAAAGTGGGCCAGTAAAGCCCACTTTGTAAAACTTTCTCTGCGATTTTGCGGGGACCAAAGTATCCTCCGCATGCAAGTTCATAGCAGAAACTGAGCACGCTCCTCTGTTCTTCTTCGGGTATGCATCGTCGAATAATTTGGTCAGGACAATACTTAAATAGATAAAATTCTTCCCAGAAGAAGTACCGTACTTGAGCAAAAAAGCGATACTGGTCTTGCTTTGTCCATTAGCGGGTAATTATCTGGTGACCAGATAATTAACTATGTCTGCATACTATAGTTCCTTGAAAATGGCAAGGATGTGCTCGACTTGAAAATCATCATTAATCTGAGCTTGTACTATAGGTGCATTGGAATTCTTAACAGATGATCAGCCACCACATTTTTCACACTTCTCTTATCACATATTTCCAGGTCGAATTATTGAAGTAGAAGTATCCACCGAATCAGTCGGGCTTTACCTTCCTTCTTGATCATGAGGTACTTCAATGCTGAGTGATCCGTGAAAATCAGTCTTAGATCCTAGTAAGTAGGGACGGAACTTTTCTAACGAAATGACAACGGCCAAGAATTCCTTCTCGGTCGTTGTATAGTTCTGTTGGGCGTCATTCAAAGTCCTACTCGAGTAATAAATCACGTGTTGCCTATTGTCGATGCGCTGTCCTATAACAGCGTCAATAGCAAAATCAGAGGCATCGCACATGATTTCAAATGATTGTGCCCAATCAGGAGCAGAAATGATAGACACAGATATAAAGTCTTGCTTAAGCTTCTCCCAAGATTTAAAACATCCATCGTTAAAATCAAAGGGCACGTTCTTTGCGAGCAGATTGGTTAAAGGTCTAGCGATTTTACTAAAATCCTTAATAAACCGTCGGTAGAACCCAACATGCTCTAAAAAGGATCTGATATCCTTGATGCATTTGGGTGGTAGAAGTTTAGCGATAACTTCTATTTTTGCCTTGTCAACTTCAATTCCTCTTCGTGAAATCTCATGGCCTAAAGCAATCTCTTGTTTCACCATGAAGTGACATTTTTTTCAGTTCAAAGTTTAATTCTTCTCCTTACATCTTTGAAGAACCAACTTTAGATGATGAAAACACTGATGAAATAAATCTCCCTAGATGGAGAAGTCTTCATAAAAATCTCTAGAAAACGTTCTACTATATCGGAGAAAAGACTGAGCATGCAACGTTGGAATGTCGCGGGAGCGTTACACAATCCAAAGGGCATGCGTCGGTAGGCAAAGGTTCCGAATATGCAAGTGAACGTAATCTTCTCCTGATCTTCTGCAGTAATGGGGATCTGATTGTATCCTGAGTACCCATCCAAGAAGCAATAGCACACATGTCAGCCCAAGCGTTCGAGCATTTGGTCGATGAAGGGTAGCGGGAAGTGGTCCTTACGAGTGGTTGCATTCAATTTTCTATAGTCAATACAAATACGAACCTTAGTAAGTAGTCTCGTTTGTACTAACTCTTTGTGCTCGTTTTCTACCACCGTAAAACTAGCTTTTTGGGGACAGCATGAACTGAGCTAACCCATTGGCTATCAAAGATGGGATAAATGATCCCATTGTCTAACAGTTTCAAAACTTCCGTTTTCACAGCATCTTGCATGAGTGGGTTAAGCTTACGTTGTGGGTCCCTCCTGGGAATCGCTTCATCGTTTAAATAAAATCTGTGTTGTACTATTATTGGATTTATCCCCTTAATGTCTTTCATTGTCCATCCAATGGCTATCTCTTTAAAATAGACATCAAATTGTCCTCTTGTTGTCCAGTCGATGGGATGCTATGATGACTGGCGGGGTTTCTCTTCCGCCTAAGTAGGCGTACTTAAGGTGTTCAGGCAAACCTTTTTACTCTAGGGAAGGAGTTGATTCATTGAAAGGGAGATTTGAAATTTCGGTCCTGGAATGAGGTACACTTGGGCTTGATGCCCAGTCCACTGCTGAATCTATGATCTGATCCAGATTGAAATCCTCAGACTCCGGATCAAACTCGCTCTCTGTGTCCATCTCTATGCTTTCTTCATGCTCACTGGTCAAATTTTCAATGGAATTAACCTCAAAAGTTTGATCATTTGTATCACTGGGTTGTCTTTCAAGATTGAAAACAATGACCTCCTTTGTCATGTCTCCAAAGGTCAACCCGTTCCTACAGTTGATTATGGCATTAGCTGTAGCAAGGATGGGTGCCCTAAGATGACTGGAGTTTGAGACCGTGGATTTGACACAGATTGGGTCTCAAGCACAATGAAGTCAACGGGGTAGATGAAATCCCCGACCCAGATAAGGACATTTGTGATTTCCCCTTGGGGATTTTCACAGATCGGTCGGCTAACTAAATAGTGACTCGAGTTGGACTCAGCTCACCCAACCCAAGTTGCCGGTATACTAAGAGAGGTAGCAAGTTGATACTTGCTCCCAGGTCAAGAAGTGCCGGTTAATTTCCACTTGTCCTATGGTGCAAGAAATTGTGGGACATCCAGGATCTTTGTATTTCATCAGAATAGGACCAGACATAATTTCGCTTATGTTGGTTGCCAAGAACACTTTCTTAAGCACATTCATTTTTCTCTTCTTCTTGCACATATCCTTAAGGAATTTAGCATATGCTGGGGCTTGTTGGATAGCGTCAAGAAGAGGCATGATCAACTTGACTTGATTAAACATCTCAAGTATTTTTTTCATATGCATGTTTTTATTATTTTTCCTAAGCCTATTAGGAAAGGGTGCTACAGGCTTGTGAACTTGATCAGCATCTGTGTCCTTATCAGATGTTTGCGGAGCAAATTGAGAGAAGCTAGCAGATGTGGAGGTAGGAGTAGGATCAATGTGGATAGAATTTTTCTGTTGGTAGACTTGTTAGTCCACCTTCTTTCCTAATCTAAGTGTATAAATTACACTAGTTGATCTGAGAATCCTGAACTTCATAAGCTTGATTGGAGTTCTTAGGGTTGACTAGGTAAAATACCCTTGGGTATTTCACTTAGGGAGTTTACAAATTGACTTTGCATTTTCAATCTAGATATGGCATGTGAATGGTTGTTTAATGTCTGTCCTTGATTTTGCATGAAAACGGCTTGGGACTTCATAATACATCCATACTCTCCTTTAATTTACTGAATTTTTTCTCCATTTGTGAATTTTGGAAGGAGGAAGATGGAGCTTGACTGAAAAAATTTGCTTGATGATTGGGATGGTGAAGATTACTGGAAAAATTGGGCCTGGGAGAATTGTTCTAGGCCTAAGAAAAGTTTGAGTGATTTCTCCAAGTGGGATTGTAAGTCTGCGAGTAAGGATTGTGTTGCGGCCTTAAGTAGGTCGCGTTCATGTGCTCCGACGGTACTTGATGAGTCTAAAAAATGGGACACTCTTCGAAAACATGATTCGGTGCCTGACAATATGAACAATCCGGATTGTGAATTGGTGGTGGGTTGACTTGGTTGACGTTGGCTGGCTCTTTTATTTCTAGAGCCTCTATTCTCCTCATCAGAGTTGCGATCTTAGCTTCAGCAGGTATGGATGATTCTAAGGATATGAGCCTTCCTTTTAAAGCTATAGACTGTGAGTTCCTTGGTTTCGGATCCCATTGTAGGGTTTTCTCAGTTAGATCTTCAAACAAATCATAACCCAGGTTTTCATTCTTTTGCAAGAACCCCTTGACACATGGTTTCTAACAAGGTTTTTGTTTAATAATCCAAACCATCATAGAGAATCTGGCATTGATGCCATTTCTCTACACCGTGATGAGGGCACTGAGCTAAGAGATCTTTGAATTGCTTAAAGTATCTCCAGAATGGTTCACTCTGTTCTTGCCTAAATTGCATGATATTCTTTCTAATGAGGGCAGTCTTGTAGATTGGGTAAAATTTCTTAAAGAAGGCCTTAACGAAATAGTCTCCACGTTGTGACTGAGTCCACATCCAAACTATACAACCATTTCTTAGCTAGGTCCTTTAGGGAGAAGGGAATGAAACGTAACCTAACAGCATCATCTCCTAGCTGGGGAATGCGCATCATGAGGCATACTTCTTCAAATTTTCTAACAAAGAAGTATGCATCCTCTGATTCTAAACCGTGAAATTTCGAAAAAGTATTGATGAATTGGAGTTTCAACTCAAAGTTATTACCATTTGCCTCAGGAAATTTTATACAAGATGGCAGTGAAGTTCTGATTAGGTAAAACCTGTCCTGTAGTGATGCATCACTGGTTCGGGATGCAGGAGCAGAGAAGTATTTCTGATTAATCTGTAAGTTACAAGATCTCTCACCCACTCTTGCATACAGCACACCACAAACAACGTACAAACAACAAGACAATTGAAAAGAATAAAAAAAGAGAAGTGTAAATAAAATAAAGATTATGGGTTCCTTATAATTATTATTTATATGATATAATCACCCCTTATATACTTGTAAATAACCCTTTACCCTAGGGCTAGATTTGAAAATCTCCTTTCTTTTTCTACCCCTATTTATACTCTCCTCTCTCCTCCCCCTAACCTAACCCTAAAAATTTTCTCAGATCTGAAGAGGGGAGCCAAGGCGCCGCACCCGCACCCGAGCCCCTCCCCTCTCTCCCCCAAAAGTCACGCCAGGCCCCTAATTGCCAAGTTTCCACGGCTTCTCTGAGGCCAGAGACGAGGCGCCAGCGTTCCCCCCGATCGACTTTTCAAGCACATCTCCGATCTCCTCCCCGATTCTGGTTTGGTTATCTGGCTTGCTCCAGGCAAGTCCGTGGATTGTTTTCCCCCTAAGATTTCCGAGGAAGGTTTGTGAATTCTTTACCTATTTCTCTCTATTTTTACTTCAGATTTAGATTATGAATCCTACCATATTTCTTGAAAAAGATTTTTCTAGAATATTAAATGATGTTCAGGGTTATGTGACCGTTTTCTTAGATAGGATTCAAGAGAGACAGTGGTATGGGTTGTTGTATGACAACTCTGATGTTGAAACTTTTACTGCCCAAACTTGATGAGGAAATTTTATTTAGGGATAGATATTGATTTCATCAAACTAGACCTTAATCAATTTATTGTCCACCTTGACCACGGGACCTGTAGGTCACCATTGAGACTATTCAGGACGTCACGCAGGTGCCTTCCCTCCTCAGTACATCGTGCCCCTACCTTTAATTGAGTTCATGACTTTGATGGGTGCGCGATGCATTAAGCAAGATCGTTGTCTTCGGGCAAACATCACATTTAAAAACATCCATTGCGTTGGTCGTTGGATCCAACGTAACATCCTAGACATAGACCATACAACCTCTTTTAACAGACCTGCACTGCAGATTATCCTCAGCCTCATGACGAGGCAACATACCGTCTGTCTTAACACCATCCTTTTGCAACAGTTGTTGGCCAACTCTCAACGGACGAGGGTAGCCAAGTATTCTCTACCCATCTTAGTGACTCGTTTGTGCAAAGACTTTCTGCCAGACGAGGCCTTTGCTAAGTACGATCAGTACTAGTTACCACCGAGCGTATCATTAGCGTCTACAACAGTGTCTGCAACCGATCTGTACATATGCCGTACAGGTCGAGGATGTTCCGGCTGAGTCCTCCTCAGAGGAACAGATGGAAGAAGAGGATGACCCTGAGTTCTGGCAGCAGCCGCCCCCATCAAATTCTACTGCATTCATGTCTTCCGTCTGAAAGGACATGAAAAAGATTTTCAAGGGGCAAATTAAACTCAGGCGACAATTGGATGAACAAAATACCCGCCTGGAGCATATCGAGGAAACGCTTAGGCGTTCGCACTCGGCCGGCCCGAGTCAATGGAGACGGTGATATCTTTTCTTCCCCCTATTTATTGCATTTGCATTTACATGACTAGCATTGAAGATAATGCATTAGATAGGTGTTGGGGATGCTAACATTAAATTTTCTTTTCTTCTTTCCAAAAAAAACATCTAAAACAAAAAGAATTTTTATACTCTTTGTAAAAATACCAAAATGTTGTAAGAATTAAGGGAACCTTAGTAAGAAATCTTTATTTTAGCCTAAGTAAAAAAATATTGATTTGATTGAGAGTTGGGAGGAACAAAGAAAATAACTCATATCTCTTATTTAGCCTTAGTAGAATATGCAATGACTACACACATGCTTGGGATTTAGAGACAAGACTTTGAATGTCATATGAAAAAAAATAATTAAGTTGAATAGTTGTCTCAAGAAGCATGATTATTCACGCCTAAAAGAAATAAATAAGTCTTGATTTTGTGGCCTACTATACTTGCATATTGACCTGAGGAGTGTGTTTTCACCTGGTGCCCTAAAACCATCTGATTTGGGAGTCATCGGTGAAATATGTGTTACACGAGTAAAGTAGAAAGTCTAAAGAAGTTAAGAATAAATATCTAAATAAACATTAATAAAATGCTATGACATTCAAGTTGAGTTGAAAAAACCAAGCATATCACACTTATACATATGCATATCTATTAAAGCAAAATAACAGAATGAATTAAAAGTATAAAATTCCTTTTAAATTCAAACGAAAACCATGATTTCTTCTTTATGGGGCTAGAATATAGGAAGATTTATGAGGGTTAGACCTAATTCTTATAATCATTCGGTCATTTTTATTTAGATAATTAAAAGTTCTTTTTCTTGAAAGAGGTTTGCTTACAACTAATATTTTTCTTCATTTATTAGATTTTGTGGGTGCAATCCGTTGAAAACCCTCAAGAGACAACACTCCTCCTCTAGAGAAAACCTAGAGGTTTAAAGTCATATTGCACATGCTTAGTGCAATCGCATCACCTGCGAAAGTAGTGCAATAATTCCCCTGATTTTGTTTTGCTCGGGACGAGCTAAAGATAAGTGTGGGGGTGTGATTAGTCTCTAATATTGCATATTTCATACCACATCTTCACATTTATTTTATATAAAATATTGCTAATAATGATTTTCTTATGTGTTCTTAGGTCCATGGTGTGGATGAAGAAGAAGGCCCAAAATCACATTTAATTGGTGATTAAAAGCTTACAAAGATAGCCATTGACCTTGAAGGGTGATTTTGTCAAAACTGGGTTCTCAAATCCAGGATCCAGGAGGTACAACTGACAGGAGGCGAAGCGACAGCACACAGCAGGCGGCGTGCGCAACGCCGCCCTAATACAGTCGCGGAAACGCGGTACTGGCGTCGTTGCACCAGTACTTCGGGCCAGGGATTGTCCCCCTGCCCCTTTCCTCCTGATGCCTATAAAAGGCCCCTTGGTGTTCTGCATTGGGAGAGATCTAGAGTTAAGGTTTTGATGTTAGTTTGTTTTTAGGAGTTGTAGTTTGTTTGTGTTTTCTTCTTCTAACTTAGTTTAGCCATTAGAGTGAAAGAGAGAGAGTGTGTACAAGTTGTATTTGAAGGTGACAATCTTATACAAGTAATATTTCTCCTCATTCTTGCATCACTTGGTGTTTTTTACTTGCTTTTACTTACTTGTTTTAGTGTAAAATTTCTTTTCTTTACTTCTTCTCTCTTGTTTTTCTTACTCATGTCTAGCTAACTTTTCAACAAGTCTATGATAGGTTAACCTATCAAGGTTTTGTTGTAGGACCCTTGCTTATACTTGTCTCAGCCTGAATTTGGAACCAACTAATAGGGGTCAATGTCAGGTTAACAGCTGGTAGTAAAAACTTGGTCGATTCATTTAGGAGATTTCCAACTTCATTCTCCATATTGAACCCATTATGAAGGGAAAAGGCTTAATGTTGACGATGATGTTGGATTCAGCAGACATGGGCACTCTTTGAGTCTTCTCTTTCTTGTAATACCAATAAAGAAATAGAGATTTGAAGCCCCAGATACATCATGAGGTCTATTTATACAATATAATTCCAAATTGAATTCTAGAGAGTTATAAGTTTATAATCCAAGTCGAATAATTTACGTTATCCTCTGTTCTGGTCAAATAGATCTAACATCAGATCAAATATAGTACCATTTTGGAATACCTATTAGATAGAACAGAACACCAAGTGTGTGTGGGAATTTAAGCCTATCAAGTGTGTGTAGGCAAGATATGACCTCTACATCAGATACAAGCTGAAGGCCAAGTGTCTTGGCCATCTTGCACCCAAAGTTGAATTAGGTACTATGGTTTTTCTTCATATGTTCAGAGATAATTGCTAAAAGCACGATACGGATGGTTACAGATCCCAACAAGATTTTGGAATTCCAATAGGCCAGATATATAACCAAAACTAGAAACAACTCCTACTCGCTGAATTGCCAGCAAAAGATAATGTTCAAAACCTAAATCATGAACTTTTCTGCAGCTACAGCTACAAGCATAGCAACGTGCCCTTGTAACATTTATAAAATTAATTTTAAATCATTATTAAAAATCTGAAAACTTGCAATCTGATATAGGCCATCATGGATATACAACACAGGATACTTTGATAAGTTATGCATGCTACTCTTTTTCTTGAATGTAAGAACACTTACATTGTCCAAATTTGAACAATCTGTTAATAAAGTTGTGAGAGAACAATCACTGATCCTAAAATGAATCAACAAATGACAAAGATTTGCAATGGTATTTCAGCTTCACAATAAAAATCTACATACCCTCGAAGTAATAACATTACAGTTGAAAGGCCTTCAAGATAGATGACCCTTTTTGCATTTTCATAAATGGCTCCGAGAAGTCTTTTAAACTTGGTACATTCAAAGCAATGTACTGACCATATTCATATGTTTTGGTGGCAGGTCTGTACAACAAAAGAAATCAGTAAGATAGCAGCTATGGATTCTATATATGCCACGAAAGTTTTCATGCTAGTTAGATTAGAAAAGGCATCACAGCAAACTTACATCCAGATAATGCTTCAATTGCTTTACTTAAAACATTCACGGATTTCTGCTTTGGAACTCTTAGAAACTGAAAGCAATCATCAGCAAAGATAAAGCGCCTCTCCCGCCTACGAGTTGTTGAAGATGATTGTAATAATATGTGCCCACACGTCGTAATGTTGATGGATCACATGCAAACAATCCTGAAAAACATATCTTAAATAAGAAGGTCAAGTGAATTTTGAAAATAGTTGGAAAGAATTTAACAACAGTAGTTCCCAAAGCAGAGGCATGAAAGGTAATGCTGAAGTTGCACCCAACTCACATGAGAGAAAAAGGATTTGGGAAATATTGAATGTTTGTTTCAAGTTTCCATCAGTATCCAGTAAGATCTGTTTCTAAAATCCACTGACCAGAGTTCTTAAGATGCAGATATAAGATAGGGATCCAAGACAGATATAAGATAGGGATCCAAGATGTAAAAATTAGCACATACAATGCTAATACTAGAAGCCACAAGGTAATCTAATGAGACTCAAAAGATTTAGCATTTTTAGTGTAAACAGAGATCATAGACCATATGATGGGGATCACTCTACTATTGCTTTTATTGTAGTCTCTTTATTTGTTTCTTTGTTTTAGTCCCACATCGATTGTGATGGGGAACTTCTAGTTGTGTGGGCCTATATATAAGGCTAAGATAGGTATTGAAATAAGTAGACTACGATTATAGAAAAAAACTGAAAAGCTATTTGCTTTGGTATTGTTCTAATCTCATGGATTGAATCAACGATGGTGAAGTAAATATCTGGGTGCGATCGTCATATCTTTTTTTTAAATTTTATTTATTTTTTCCCTTTTATTCTTTCCAAATTCTTGTTATTCCCCAATTCCACTAAATCCCCACCATAAACCCTAATTTCCCTTCCATCCCACATCAGCATAAGTAGTTAGATCTTAGAAGAGTACTTGCTCAATCAAAATGGGTGTGTTCACACAAATATGCTTTTGGAAATGAACTCCAGTTACTTTTACTGAAGAAAAAAAACGTCCTAAACCATGCCAGGGTTCAAAGACTCGGCCAAGTCAAAGTTGACTCGGCCGAGTCATCTCCGGATTAGCGGGCACCGCGACGAGAACGTGACGTGTATGCCCTTGGTTCCGAGGTTTGACCGACTCGGGGCCGAGTCCCGATACGACTTGGGTTGATTCGGTGTCGGACCTGAGTCGGTCATGCATAAAAAGAAAAAAGGGGGGAGTGGGGATCTAGGGCTTACCTCGTTCTCCGGCCCACCAGCCGTCCCCCGCCGTTCTCCCGCCCACCCAAGCAGGGATCTAGAGGCAGTGTTTGAGCACCTTTTCATCTGATAAAGAATAGTTTCCAAATGGTGCTCTAACACTGCCTCAAGATGCATCCAATTTCAAGTATCAACTTGCATCCTTTAGCTTCATGATTTCATGGTAGATGATTGTTTGGGAATGTGATCTCATGTGGCGCAATCATTTGTTCTTTTATGTGATGTAAAGATTATCAGAGATGTTAGTGACCCCCCATAGCAAGTATCACCTTACCTCTTTTCCTACACTCCTGGCTTCCAAGAATTTGAGGATCGTTCCATTGTTGTGTGGACTTAAACTGCATGACCAAAAAGGTAGGGTATACCTAATGCCAACTACCCTTCAAGATTTTATGGCATGGCCCTATTTGTTCGTAGGGGAATTTTTGTCAGGTTGACTATCAATCATAGAAATTTGGTCAATTCTTTTGAGGATATTTCTTAACTTTGAGTTGTGCTCCATTGTTGTCCCCATTTTGAAAGAAAAATGTGACAATGAAAAAGACTTTTATATAGTCGTGGTATTGGTAGTTTGAAGCTCTATAAAAAGATAAATATTTGAAATAGGGGTATGGATAAGAAATGAATGTTGAGAGAAAAAATTATAGCATTCATTATTAGAGAGAAATTAGTTAGTAAGTCAGATAGGGTGACAGATTATGTGTGAGAAAAATTTAAGAGAGAGAAAGGAGAGCACATAGGTGGGGTGGGCTTTTGGCATTGAGAGAAGCCAGATATTCTGGGTTTTCTAAACCGCAGCTTCTTGACTAGGGCTTTTCCAAAAAGTCCTCTGAGGGCTTGTTCTCTTCTCCTATCTCTATTATCTCCTGCCTCCCTCCTTTTCTCTTTTCTTTTCCACTGGATTGCATCATTATCCTCTCTTTCTTTATCTATAAGTATTCTTAAAAGCAAATATTCTAGAGCCTTATCCCGTCTTTTTTCTCCGTGTAAGGATATTAACTATTAAGAATTTAAGCTTATTTGTTATTTAATCTTTTAATATATTTGAAATCCCTTTGAAATCTATCAAAAATGTAACCACGTCATGAAACTTGAGTTTATTTAAATCTATTTTTATTCAGTTCTTATAAATAATAAATGGTTTTTTAGATATGTACCCCTCAAATCTTTTATATTTAGAAATTTACCCCCAAATCACATGTATTGTTGGTATACCCTCTAAATCATTAAGTCAAAAAACCATTCATGTTAACATCTGTTAGATTTTGAACAAATTATGGCCAAAAACCATTTATACCCCGCGTTGATACACACAAAAAAGAGGGAAAAAAGGAAAAGAAAGTAAAAAAGAAAGCTTCATCTTCATCAAACTCTAAATTTTTCTCTCTTCCATTAACACCGCCACCATGTCCATGCCGCCGCGCCATGTTTCTCTCTCTTCCATCAACATCGCCACCACCTCCACTGCTCTCCTTCCACCAGCACCTTTCTCCTTCGTTGCTAACGACAACTACACCCCTACTACCTCCTCTCTCCCACCCACCATCGCCTCCACGCTCATTGATCTCATTTATCCTCTCTTTCTTTATCTATAAGTATTCTTAAAAGCAAATATTCTAGAGCCTTATCCCGTCTTTTTTCTCCGTGTAAGGATATTAACTATTAAGAATTTAAGCTTATTTGTTATTTAATCTTTTAATATATTTGAAATCCTTTGAAATCTATCAAAAATGTAACCACGTCATGAAAACTTGAAGTTTATTTAAATCTATTTTATTCAGTTCTTAATAAATAATAAATGGTTTTTTAGATATGTACCCTCAATCTTTTATATTTAGAAATTTACCCCCCAAATCACATGTATTGTTGGTATACCCTCTAAATCATTTAAGTCAAAAACCATTCATGTTAACATCTGTTAGATTTTGAACAAATTATGGCCAAAAACCATTTATACCACCGCGTTGATACACACAAAAAAGAGGGAAAAAAGGAAAAGAAAGTAAAAAAGAAAGCTTCATCTTCATCAAACTCTAAATTTTCTCTCTTCCATTAACACCGCCACCATGTCCATGCCGCCGCCGCCATGTTTCTCTCTCTTCCATCAACATCGCCACACCTCCACTGCTCTCCTCCACCAGCACCTTTCTCCTTCGTTGCTAACGACAACTACAACCCTACTACCTCCTCTCTCCCACACCACCATCGCCTCCACGCTCATTGATCTCATCACCGGCAACAACCAGATGCCACCACCTCCTCTCTCCTTCTTGATCTTGTCACTGGAGACAACCACACGGTCCACACCCCCGCTACCTCCACGCTCCTCTCTTTCTAGATCTTGTCCCCAACGATAACCCCGCCACCAACCTCCACCACTTCTTCGCTTTACATTTCATTTGATTGCAACTCCACTCTCCTTGAAAAATTTTTTGAGAGGGTTTGATGACGAAAAAGTTGGTCAAAATAGAAATAGGGATCTTTGATCGCATGAGGACGAAAATGAATAGGAGAAATGAGTGTTTTTTAGGGTTACAGGAGATTCAAAGATGGGTTCATAATTGTTGGGGGGGGGGGGGGGGATGAGAAAGAGACATAAGGGAAGGATAATGTGGAATTGTAGGAAAAAAAACATAGCACTTAACAGCAAAAATTGGAATGTTCCTTCTTTGTTCTGTTAGATTAACAGAGAGGGTAACCTAAGTGGGTTTTAGAAGATTTAAGAAGTAAATTTCTAAAAAATAAAGATATGTGGGGTACATATCTAAAAAACCCATCGATAAAATAATCAGACATATACATAATATACTCATCACGCAATCCTCAATAGTGAATCATCTTTTCTCCAAATCTTTTAAATAATGCATCTAACTACTATTATAACTAGAAAGAGAGGACACCTTAAAACATAGCTATGAATTGTCTCAACTAAATAATTTAAGTAAAAATTTAAACAAATACCGATAAAGTAGAAGTTTATTGATTTAGTATTAAATACATTTGCAGTCCTAATGAAGTCTATGAAATTTAAACATATGAGAAATATATCTAAATCTAATTATCTTCAGAACTTAAGAAATCTAATGTTCTGTGTAATCAATTACATTTTCTCTCATTCTTTAAAACCAATATGTCTCTCTATGATCATAACTAGTTTTTGGGCATGTGCAGATGCATGTGTACTTAAAAATAAAATGTCCTAATTCTATAAGGTGGATTAAATAAATAATACTCATATCAAGCTATAAAGTAAATTTAGTTTCATAAATGGTTTGTATAGAAAATAGTAAACAAATACAAAACCAATAGCATGTCATAGATTTTTAGGCATTCATAATCTCTTGTTGTACATTTTTTTGAAGAGCAAATTTTTCAATAAGTATTGATATAAACGAAAACAAACTGTCTTTTTGTGTTTTTTCCCCCTTTTCTTTAACATTTTCTTTTCCTTTATCACTGACAGATTAGTTTTAAAATAGTAATGACATAAAGAGTTTAATGAATTTATTTATCTATGTATATGTATGTAATGTGAATTTAGGCTTACTGATAGCATGTGTCAAAAAAAAGATAAATTGTACATATTTACAAACTATGGAATACTTAAATGCATAGAATATATATGTAAATTAATATTCTTTTAAGTATTAGTTTTATAATGTTTTTAATTGTTATATTAAAATCGTGATTAATTACTATAAAGGGCATGGTTAAAACGGGTTTAATGCGAGATGGAGTATCCACCAAAAATAGTATTCTATATGGATATTTTAGATGTTTGTATCTGATTTTGAATTATCAAAAAATAGGTGTCTACATATGGAAAATAGTATTCTGAAAATGAATGAATTTTCCTTTTATAAATTTTAATGTATTGTGTGATTTGCAGTATACAAATTTAGATGGATATATGATGTAATACCAACCTGGATCGCAATCACCTTCAAATCGTAACCAAAATTTAAAATTGAGACAAGATAAGATTTGGGTTTCCACCACTTACGCGGGCTTCTCACCCCAGAAACTCGAGAGCAAGTAAACTCAAGAATTAAACCAGATAATGTGAGAAAATTTTAATCATTCAATAAATAAATCCCATACAATAGTTTAGGGGGGCCTTATATAGACTTACAAAAGAGGATTACTGGGAAATAACCGATGTGGTACTAAACGCTCACAAAAGAACACAAATAAAGCTAAAACATCTACTACAAATAAAGCTGAAACAAAATACAAAATCCTCTAAATAAGCTAAGGTATGAAAAGATAAATGGGAGGGAACTGCGTGATGCCCTCATCAATTCCCTCGGAGTGGGAGAAACTCGGCCCTGTCGGAGTGAGGACTCTCCTCATGAAGCATCTCAATCGGGCTAAGGTGGTGGTGGTCGTGGCAGCAACATGGGTACATCATGTCGAGACCATGGTGGCGGAGGAGGAGCTGGTCTCCATGACGGATCGGTTGTGGAAGATAGCAGCACGATCAAGTCACAGAGAGTAGAGCGAGGCGCATCATCCTGGCTGAAGACGGAGCTGATACTAGGATCCCACGGGCTATCCAACTCGTAAGCAATGTACGCAATCCTCTTCAGAGTTATTTCGAAATCTTTACGCCAAGCGTGCAACTTTCTCGTGGCCTCAGAGTGACTCGTAACCATCACCCTATATCAACTGTAAATTCCTGCAAAATATTATATGGGTATGCAGCAAATTTGTAGGTGTTATTGCAAAGTGCTATCAGCCTAGTGATATCATCAATATGTGCAACAGGCAGATGCAAAGCAGTAGGTATTCAAAGCATAACTCTTAACGATGGGAGAATGAGAAATAAACATGCTTTAGAAGGACACACATCTAACGATGGAGGTACACGGGACTCGGACACAAACTCTAAACAACCTGAAAGAGTAGTATTAGAAACCATTTGCTGGACCTTGCAAGAAATTCAGGTGACTCCCTAAAAGATGAATGATAGGAATAACCATAAAAATAGGTTCAACACAAGGAGACTCGAATGACTGACTAGGCACAGTGGGTATATAAGGTTTCAAACTATCTCGTCCACGTCATCATGGCACTATCAGAAGACATGTGAATTTCATCAATAATCTGTGTGACAGAATCAACTGCTATATCTTCAATTATATTAACAGTCTTAGGAGAAAATTGGACATCCCCAATAACCTTCGAGTCGTCAACTTCATCAGTGGGCACAGTTCTAACATGTTGACTCTGAGGGCCACTGATAATCATAATGTCCATATCCCTTACATTTAGAACATCTGACCTTGGCATTGACTAGCGTTTTGAAAGTTAAGTCCAATTAATGCAACATCAAAGGCATCTTCAACCGTGTCTAAGTCATAGAGGCCAAAATCATAGCACGTTTTATTTTAGGCTGTAAACCCCAAATAAATCTAGTTAGAGTCTCAGAAGGGTGCTCTCTCACTTCACTACGATGAGTTAAGTCCTTAAATATGGTTAATGTATTCATGAACGGACATATGACCCTGATGGAGATTGTGTAGCTGGTCTAAGTGGGGGCCCTATACTGCTGACTAGTCATGATGGCTCAAGCAAACAAGCAGATGCAGTGGAGAACCCTAGAGTCAATTAAACTAAATGTAAGCACTAAAAAAAATACCCTAAAGTTAAGCTTTAAATGTAAATAAAATGCATTCCTAAAATGATGAAAAGATGCAACCACTAGATCGAAGCAAATAGCATTTCAACTAACAAATTATAGCAATCCATATCGTAGTTGCAAGTAATACTGAAGAGTTGAGATCGCCCACAAGACTCTTGGACAGCGGTGATAAGAAGTGGAAGCTGGATGCCTCGAGAATGGCGCAAATCGAGCCCGAATCGGGGTGAACTGTGGTGCGCTGATCTACTGTGTTGAATCTGAAAGACGATCGGAGCTGGTGTGAACCAGATTGTGACTGCTGTAGGAGCGTAGTACTGGTTGTCACGAATCCACTAATGGCTCAATTTGGATTTGAAACGAGCTCTGAACAGCCTCCGAAAGATATGATTTGCAACCGAACTGAATTGAACCAGACTTGGTCTGGTCTGGATTCGTCGTGAGCCAGACCGGTTCAGTACCGGGCCTGATCTGCTCAGCTTGGAGCGGGTAGGGCCCTAGTTCGGGTCGGGTTCGGGGTACCCTGCGATAGACCGACCCGAATCACTTATCCCTGATACTCTCTTCAACGGAGCCCACACGAGCTCACTCCTCCCTCTTTCGATCCGCAGCTAGGGCGGATGAATTGACGACGACGCGCGGCCAGGGGACGGCGGAGAACCGTCAGCAGCGAAGGTGGTGAAGAAACCGGCTAAGCTCCGGCGGAAGGGACGGATCGGCGAGGAACTTCGAGGTTGCCCGGCGAAGCTTTTCTGAGGGTCCCGATGAGGGCGCTGGTGGCATCGGAAGGCGGAGGTGGGGCGGTGAGTGGGAAAACCGGCGAGATCTCCGACGAAGGTACTAGATCCGCTCGGATCTGCCCTAATCAGCGCCGGCGACGATCGGATCTGGTGTCAAAAGGTGGGGGTGGCGACGCTTCAGCGAGCGATGGCGTGGAAGAAGCCTACGACGAAGTGGGGATCCGGTGGTGGTGAAAGACTTGTAGCTGATGGGAGGCAGTAGGGAGACGAAGTCGTTGGTGGCGAATCAAGAGCGCGACTGACGGAGGATCTCGTCGACGAGGGGAAGATCTGATTTTGGGAAGAGGCGACGAAACTTCAGCGAGCGATGGCGGAGAAGGTGGATCTGAGTTGGATGAGGTCGCTGGAGATCTTCGGTGAGATCCAGGGGAAATCGACAACAGCGTCGAGGGGATCTGACGTTGGCGATGAGATTGAACAGAGATGAGTCGAAGTCGTCAAGACGATGATTGGGAAGCGAAACGGTGATCTTGACTAGGGTTCTAGTCATTGAAGCCTCGTCGAACGCTGATGGCTTTGGTTGAGGCGACGATGGTGATTGATGTGGCTGAGGATGGCAAGATCAGGGCACAAACTTCCTCCCGTGCTTGAGGATGCTGGCAGTAGTGACTTTCGGGAGGTTGCCGACAATGGTGGCGGAGGGCGACAACGAAAGGAGATGATGATGTTGATGATGGAGACGATGATGGGAGTTGTGACGGAGGGCGCGAGGTGTGGGGGGGGGGCGGAGCGGCGGAGGGTGCTGTTATGGCGGAAGAAGGTCGAACCTTGGGTTAGGGTTTCGACGGGGCTCGGGTGATGAACAGTGTGGTGGAGGGCAGAGACTGAGGGTGATGAATAGTGCTCATTCGATCTTAGGGAATGTTCGACGGAATTTCGCTGTAATATTTTTTTTAACAGTGAAAATTTTTCTTTTTTTTCTTTTTTTTTTGAATGGATCTGGAATATAGATCAAGGGTTTGGAGACTGGAAGAGAAAAATTAGAAAGGAAAATTTTGAAGGGGATTGAAAACCAGGGCTCTGATACCAAAATGATGTAATACCAACCTGGATCGCAATCACCTTCAAATCGTAACCAAAATTTAAAATTGAGACAAGATAAGATTTGGGTTTCCACCCCTTACGCGGGCTTCTCACCCCAGAAACCGAGAGCAAGTAAACTCAAGAATTAAAACCAGATAATGTGAGGAAATTTTTAATCATCAATAATAATCCCATACAATAGTTTATGGGGGCCTTATATAGGCTTTCACAAAGAGGACTACTGGGAAATAACCGATGTGGTACTAAACGCCCACAAAGGAACACAAATAAAGCTTAAAAACATCTACTACAAATAAAGCTGAAACAAAATACAAAATCCTCTAAATAAGCTAAGGTATGAAAAGATAAATGGGAACTGCTGTGATGTCCTCATCAATATATTAAAGCCTAAATTTCACATCCAAAAATAAAATATTAAATGTAGTTTAAGGTACATTGTTAACTTTAAGTTTGGATGATTTAAATATAGAAACCTTGTGATATGAGTATAATGCAAAAGTTCATGATGTGTAAATAAATAAATTTTAAAATTTAATTTTAACTTGTTTACATATTAAAATCATATAATTGTGAAGAGGTACATATTGATGCAAATATATGGAAAGTTTTGTAAAAAAAAAATAAAGCATAATGTTTCAAAGACTTCATAATTAATTGTGGGGCCTACCCCAATTTCTCTCTCGAGGTGATATATTAAACTTTCTATCAATTTTAACAATGGGATCCACTTCAACGGTTAATCGTTGGTGACGCGAGATTTGTGCAACGCCATGGACCATGGTTGTGAGGCCCACATGCACGAAAATAAAAAAACGATGTAGCCAGTCGCCTATGGCCGGATACAACAGATTTCTAGTATAATAGTAGAGACTGAGGAAGCACATTGAGAAAGCTAATTGTAAAATTTATCAAATAAATAATGTGAATAAAACTATAAGGTAGAGAGTAGAGACCCATCAAAGTAGAATTCATATCTATTAAAGGAAAATCCAGCAAATCAGAATCTCAACTTAATTAAAATTCCAATAAAACCCCATCAAAGCAGAATCTTAATCTCATGAGCTATAGAAAGATGCAACATTGACACAAGCACATTCGACATAGTATTTTTTTGTTTCATCTTGATGCTTGTGATTGACTGACCAAATTAAAATCCACTCTGTTCACACTGATATTATACAATCTAGAGTGCCCATAACAAAAAGAAATCAAGTATTATTAGTTTGTTTCCCTATCCATCAAGTCGGTAATAAATAGGAACTGTTTATATTAAATTGCTTAGTTATGTGTTTGGAGCTCATTTAACAATCAAGTCATTGATCTTGATCTATAGACTTTGAAACCTAAGCATACTAATTTTGTTTGGGTAAAGAACATTTTGCGCTGCAGATCATCAACTCGCTA